>NNCF01128934.1:17034-28553 GCA_002313205.1 Laupala kohalensis | reverse complement strand
AGAATAACAAAATTCCTTTTATTCTTCTTCAACAGATTCACACCACATGTAGAAGCATTGTTGTCCTCACTAGTGTTCCTCACAGAAACTGTCTCTGAAAGCTAGAAACCCAGCACATTAACCAGAGTATTGACATTGTGCCATTCATACAAAATCGACATGAAGAAACTTACATTTAGAGAAGAACACCTTAATGATGTAATCTGTAACAATTTTGCAGTTTCTGTAAACACAGCCACATCAGCAGCAGGTACATCAGCTTCTCCATAATACATTATATCCAAAATCAGTTTCATTATGTTGTCTTTAACTTCTTTGAAAGCAAAACTCATCATCCCGTCATGATTCATCAACAGATCCTGTTTAGAAGGATAGAAAAATTTAGTAAAGAGAAAAAACATATGCAGAGCAAGTAACATGAATAAAAAATGAAAACTCTCAAACATGTGTAGTACAATTCTATTAAACAAAAAAACAAATATCAAATATAATGGCTATGATGAACAAAATTCCAGTACCTAGTACAACTATACTACGATGGTAATTATGTATCTCTTTCAACATTTGTTCACATCCATGAGAAGAAGGAACCTAAAATAATTACCTCCAACAGGAATTATACAATTTTAAAATGTTAGTTCCATGAATATTCACGTCACTATTCACATACAAGTAATTTCATAAACATCATTCTTCTTTATTACAGATTTCTTACTTGAATAATACACTAATGATTGATATGTAACTCATCCATAATATGTTTACAAAACAGTCAGAATTTTCATGCTAAAATGTACAAATGTATTTGGGTTTGTAGCTAAAGGTTATGTCACTATATGTTAAGGTTTAAAATGAATCAAAAAACAATTCATGTTCATTAATAGTTAAGATGCTTTAGAGTACAAAGACACAGTAACCACAATCTAAGAAAAAACCCTTGAGAATAGTAGCATGCTGTATAAGTAGGTAAACTACAGAACTATTGATTGAACTCTGGAGCTTCCTCACTCGAAAATAAACATTATTTGCGATTAATTTGTTTAATTCAAAAAAACACTCACAGACATAACAATACTCCAACACACACACACAAAGACATAAAATCTTCAAAATCAAGAATGAAACCGAAGCAAGTAACCTTCTTTACCACACATAATGTAAACTCACTCATGCAGACTGGTAAGGTAAAAGTGATAACCGACTTAATGGATCAACACAAAATTCTCATCGGCGGGCTGAAGGAAATAAACACCGACCAGGACCCCCATGGAATCTCAAGGATACAGACTCTACGCCGGTACTCAGACGCCGGTCCTTCTGTCCTCCGGTGATTGCGCGGGCAGTTGATGGAATTCTCAACTATTACGTTCAACTGTTCCGGTGGAAGGACGAGCTTAGGTCCAGTCACTGTTGCACTCAGATGGTATAAACTGAAACTATTTCATTGCGACGAACGACAAGGCAATGCCAGTCACCCACTCTCCCCACATGTCGATCACGCCGAACAACTCAACCCACTAACAGCCTTCCTGAATTACAACTCAAATATCAACATATCTTAGAACACTACACACATCATTACAAAATTATAAAAAATGAAAGATGCCCTAGCGTCGTGATCGAAAAGAACAAGAAATGACCAAGGAAGATCAAAAAAGGAAAAGGAAGGATCCTAGTACAAGTAAGTGGAAGTATTGCCAGACTCAGCTCGGGGCCCCGTATTTACTAGATATAAGTACCCTGGGGGGTAATAGCCTTCAATTTGCCGATGATTTGGCATTACTAGAAAATAAATTAGATGAAGCAAAAACACGGATCACAGAAACTTAAAACATTGCAAATAAAATTGGCATCAAAATATCATTTAAACCAACATCATTAAAAAAGTAAACAGATGGTACTAAGAACCAAAATTGTAACCCAATTCAATTACCTCAGAGATATAACAACAAATAATCTAAATGAAAAACCCTCAGTTCAAATAAGAGCAAACAAACTAGCCAAAGCGCAATAATTAATGTGGGACATCTACAGAAAAAAATGCCTATCCACAGTTATAAAACCGGAAGCCACTAATGCAGCAGAAACACTCTTCCACCTGAACGGACAATTAAAAATTACAGAAGATCGAAAGAAGATTTGGAAGAACCTGCATCAACAATTAATATCAGAAGGACGGACAATGGCGGATATTGCTCAACAAAGTCGTGTACAACGAATTGGAACCCATTACTGATACCACGCGTAAGAGGAGACTAGGATTCTTCGGACACGTAACGAGAATGCAGGATTCGAGACTTCTCAAAAAACAACTGGTACAGTACAATCTCAAGTCAAAAAATACCACAACAGGATGCAGTTAGATTAGAGAAGTCAGGTTATAAAACATTACATTCAAGAAACTTTATACCTGTACTTCTTTTAAGCAAGTGTGTCATTTGAGTATAGGTCACTGTAACAGTTCACTTTTCATTAAATTTGAGAAGGAATGAAATCCTGAAAATGTCTATCATGGACACAATTTTCTAATATGGGACAAATTTGTCAAATACAGAACAATTCAAATTAAGCAGGATATATGGCTACCTTTAAGAAGTGAAAATAATTTATNAAGTATTTAGTGAGGAAATGAGAGGGAGAAATTCAATATTCAGACAGTGTAAGAACCTACAGGTACAATATCGTACCAGAAAAATCTACAACATGCCCGACTAAAAAAATTATTTGTAGTAATAAAAATAAAATTGTTAATGTATACATGATTATAGAAGAACAATAATAAGTCATAACTTTTAAAAAAAATTAATTGCATCCAAGCATTACAAATACAAAGGTATGCTCTCCTATGACTTGACGCAATTACTCATATGACTTACTACACAATTATTTTCAACAAAAAGGCAATGCAATGCAGTTTATTAATATAGACATGGGGGAAATACCTACGACAATGAGCAAAAATTATTTCAAGTAACAAAAAAATTGCAGCTAGTTCTATTAAAATAAATGTTCATCAACGGGCAGTAGTGGATAATTGTTTTTATAGGACATAATTGATTATACCTTCAATAAAAGAGTGAATAAATGAAGTAAGTGAAATGTAGATTATTACAAGAACCTGTACTTCAAGAATAATGTTAGAAGTGGTTTTAAGAATACTATGGACGGTTCAAATATAAATGTGGTCCTATCTCACATTAAGCAAACCACTATGCAAATCACCAATAAACAACAACACATAGAATTTATACAAGACAATAACAAAATAGTTGACCCCATTGAAGTTGCTAATACACTCAACCAGCATTTCACAGGCATAGCCAACCAACTACAAAATAATCAAAACACAACCACACTACAAGCTCTACCACTACCAAATGATATTCATGTAACATCAACTATGTATATCAGGGAAACGAATGATGAAGAAGTCATTCAGATATTTAGTCAAATGAAAATCAAAACATCCTCCGGAATTGATGAAATACCACACAGTCATTAAAAAAATTGCAATGTACATAATAAACCACTTACTCACTTGTATAACAGCTCCTTAACCCAAGGTATCTTCCCAGAAATTTTTAAAACTGCTGTCATAAAACATCTTCACAAAAAAAGGAGACAAACATAATGTAACAAACTATAGGCCAATATCACTTCTCACAGGTTTCTCTAAAATACTAGAAAAACTAATTAATTACAGATTAAAAAGCTTCTTAACATGTAACAAAATTATTGTAGATTCCCAACATGGATTTAGAGAAAAAAGATCTACTGAAACTGTTCTTTTTGCTTTTCTCAATGAAATTTTAATTCCACTTTAACAGAAAGAAATTCCTGTTGGACTATTCTTAGATCTCACAAAAGCTTTTGATATAATTAATCACGAAATTATCCTCAATAAACTAGAAAATTATGGAATTCGGGGAATACGATACAACTGGCTAAAGTCATGTTTATCTGAAAGACAGCAAATAGTACCAGTATCCTACCAGCATGAAAATTAATTAAAACATCACAGGTCTCAGCCCATGCATGTCACTCATGGAATTCCTCAGGGCTCCACCCTGGGACCCATACTATATCTCCTATATATTAATGACATCCCATCCATCATAAAAAACCACAAAATTGTACTTTTTGCTGACAAACATTTTATTCCACGCCAAACTTCAGAAAACTTACTTAACACTACCAAATCCACTATCGCCACCCTAATCCAATGGTTCCAACAAAATAAACTCATAATAAGCACTGACAA
This sequence comes from Laupala kohalensis, assembly GCA_002313205.1. Classification (NCBI taxonomy): domain Eukaryota; kingdom Metazoa; phylum Arthropoda; class Insecta; order Orthoptera; family Trigonidiidae; genus Laupala; species Laupala kohalensis. Next base: position 24,292 of record NNCF01128934.1, on the reverse strand, counting down.
AACTTGCATAGTTTCCTTCCATCATCCTCATTCATCTAAACAGCACACACCTAACTTCGAATTTAATGGTAAACACCTCAACTTTAAACAAACAACACAGTTTCTGGGACCTATTACACAAGATAACATGAAATGGAACTGTCATCTAGAAATCTAAATATGAAACTCAGCACAATAAACTATGCCATCAGAGTTCTAACAGCAAATTGCACAACAGATACCTTTCGAACAGTATATTATGCAAATGTCCATTACATTTTAAAATATGGTATAATATTTTGGGGACAAGCACCAGAAACAAAACAAACTTTTTCTTTACAGAAGACAATAATACGAACAATTACCAACACTAATAAACTTTCTACATGTAAACCATTATTTGAAATGTTGAAAATACTTCCACTGCCATGCATGTACATTTTTGAAACTTTGTACTTTGTAAATAAGGATCTACTAGACAAAGGACCACTCTAAAGATTTAATTCCACAATTCATGTTCACAACACTAGACAGGCCAGAAATATCCATCTACCACAGACAACATCCACTCTTAGCCAAAAAAGCACTTATAATGCAGGTATACAGCTATATAATGCGTTACCACTAAACATAAAGAACATCAATACACTGAACTCATTCAAAACAAAACTCAAACAATTCTAACAACAGAAACTCTACTACAGTGTACAAGAATTCCTCAATGACAATAACTAATGTATGAAATACAATCTGTAGCAGGTAATCATTAGAACAAAGGTGCAGAAGGTGTCCCATGATCTAACAACATTAAATTACACTGTTTTAGCATAAATATACCTTCACATAAATTAATAAAATAAAAGTAAAATAAAAGAATTCCTACCATAGATATACACCTTAACCAAAATAAATATTAATACTCTGTAATAATAGAAAATAAGTGTATTTTATGTTAACTTTTACTTAGCCTAAGTTAAATGAATATGGTTAAATGTATCAAAATTATTATAATGTTGTTATTGTTATACGAAAATATTATTGTTATTGCTGTTAGTACTACGACTCGCCATACATCATTATAATATACGAAGTGGTTCAAAAAAATATTATTATATTATTGTTACGGGTATATGAATTGAGCAAAGCTGAAAAAGGGCATGAACAGGAAATACAGCTGTGTGGAGTATGTTATGTTGTGATGGATAATGATACACTACCTTCTTACTATAAAACTATCATGTCTACTAATACATAGATACAACTTTCACTAACAGAGACAACGTATTCCATAACACTATGCAGGTATACTCATCAAAAAGGAAATAGAATTATTTCAAATGTTTCAAGTCCTTTAAGAGCAAAAGCATTTATAAACACAAGTAAAAGTATACTGGCAGGGAAAACTCGCACATAACCTAACAATTTATAGAAAAGAGGTTTAGAAAGAAAATTCCATTGCAGCTAACTTACCTTTAAATATGGACTGTGAATCGCTAAAATGAGTTTGTGGGCATGAATTAATCCCCCCCTCGTAACCAATACACAATCAGTCAGTTCCACTTTCTCGTATAATTTCCCAACTGAACACATGAAGTGACCAATATGGTCTTTCAAACGAATTAAAGGCATTTTATAACGACCCCAAATAAATGCACAGAAGCCAATGTATCTTCGGTTAGTAATTGTAAACAAACTTCTCTTTAGTTCCAACAAAGCGCTTTAATCATGAACTTCCTTTCACAACACTATCACAAAAACACAAGAAACCAAAGAAGATAAGGGAGCAGAATCTTAGAAATAAGGAGAAAATCTATTTCACAATTTCATATTCCCTTGTCGCAAAGAATCGAACATTACTGTCTTGTCATCTCATTCCATCGCGTCCAAAAATGGAAGTCGGCGGAAGTCGTAGAGTATGTCCAAACAACATGTGGTTCTCTTCAACAGCCCTATCTAGTAGCGGGCAAAGGAACTATGCTTGCGAAAGAAAGTGAAGGGTGAAAACTGGAAACATTTACACTAGTTTTTTATATCGAACTTTAACATTTTCTACTACTTTGCTTTGAGGCCAACGTCAAGTCAATCAATTATTAATGAATGAGTTGCATGCCCATTTTTCATTTTCCGCATACTCTTTCCTACTTGTCTTAACCTTTCAAGATAGCATTTTGTTACTTTTTTTACAATTTTGGTTTTGAATTCTTTTGTCATAATATTGATACTTTGTCTTAATTTTTTCTGAAAGATAGCAGAGTCACAATTTTCAAGAATGAATTCCAATTATTTCACATTTTTTCTTTTATCAAAACTAAATTACTTGTAATCTTATTTATTGACATTGTGATACAAAGTTCATTCATGAAGTTTTTAGACTGATTTGAATAAAGAATGAAATTTTTCATGTTTCTGAAATAAAAATGTTTGTTCGGAAAAAATTTTGTTTTCAATCTTAANAATAACCTTGGAGGATTCATAGTTCTTTAGAATATGAAGCTGTAAATAATTCATGACTAATGGTATTGTTCCATTAATGACAGTTTAAATTAGTTGCAAAATCAAATCACTGCATCAAATTTAAACTAACTTTCTTATTATTAAAATTCCTTTTATTAAAACACTGTATATAAACTCAACTATGTTACATCCATGCGTTTCATGGGACCTTACCTGCAACAATTTTAGTGGTTTTAAAATCATTATAAAGAACATTGTAACAACTTACAAAATTAATTTAAACTTTTGCACTTACAAATAAATTTAATTGATAAATAATTAATGAGATTAATATTAAAAATCATCATTGACCTTATTATATTTATGATGATCCAAGAGAAATAACGATATTTTTGATAGTCCATAAAATAAGACAAATAATTTAATTGAATAATAATAGGAGAAATAAAATCAGAAAAGGAGATATCATTGAATTACTCAAAATTATTAAGATTATGTCAACACCTTTTCACTCTTCTATAATAGGAATCATAGAGCACATTGTTAACAATATTGTGTGCTTGAAGGGCAGAGTGACATTTAAGATAGTATATATTAAAAGAGACTTGCAAAATTTTCATCAATGAAAGTCTCTTAAGTTACACTTCACTGTAAAATTACTATAAAGAACAGTAATGTTACGCTTCGAAACACACACAGACAAAAAGAAATTAATACAAGTATTAGAGTGAGATTAATGTAAGCTGAGTCTACATTATCAACAGTCAATTAAAGAACTTCCTAAACATTGAGAGTTAGTATATAAAAAANGTATATTTCTGTTTTATCTTGCTCTGTTTGTAACTAAAAAACACAGAAATAGAGAATTTAAAATTTATTATGCTTCAAGAATCTTGCAATGTTAACTTAAAAAATTAGTGCTTGTTATCAACTAAACGTCACATATTAAATATGTTTCATAGTATGTCATATATTTAATTCTTTCCATTATTACTGATTATGTAAGAATCTGTACTTAACTCGGAAAGGAATTTAGTATCGAATGGTTTTTAAAAATATTTATTCTCTTACACTAGGGAATAAAAAGGGAACACTTTCTTTTCCTCATTTGCTCCCACTCTGAAAAAATATTCACTTTGCCTCTTCTTCAAACACAAGAAAACAAAGGTTTAAAGAAATATGTCATGAAAATAAAATTTCAATTAAGGGGTATCTGATTCAGAGTTTATAAATATTCCAGGTATAAGAAAGTTACACACAATCCATCGAGACTTAAAAAGACCTTTGTATGAAACCATTATAAAGCAAATTATAAAAAATAAAATGCTCTAACCAGAATATGAGATGCGGTCAACTCAATGAGCATTGATATTTTTGATGTTTCGTGTAAAGATATTTTAAATGATATAGAAACTCATATTAGTGACTTTGTGTAAAACTTGCATTATTTATTAATATTTTTAAAATCTATAGAAATTTAAATTTTAAATCTTTAACTTTTTTCTAATATCTGTATTGCCATTTGAATTAAACAGTCTGTTGTAAGTATTATGTACATTTTTTAATGTAAAATGGGCAATTGTTCATAAATTAAATGTCAGCAATAAAAAATACATCATATTTGGTGGACTTTAAAAGATTTATAGAAAATAATAATTGCAAAACTTTTTGGGAGATAAGAAAAATGGGTGAAATAATGTATATTCACAGAACCACAATATGTTATGCACAATTCAAGTAAAACAGATAAAATTTATTTGACAAATATTATTAAAAATATTTTCTCATAAAAATTGGAAAAGTAATAAAATTTAAGAACAGAGTTCTATATAGGCTTCTCATCAAAATTCATGCTATACACTTTTCCAAGAAATATCAAAACCATTTTATATGCTCTTTCATATAATATTTCTGAAGCATAATATATATTTTATCAAAGAAATTTTTCTTATATCTATTCTAGATTTTTGACAATATTGCACATATACAATTTTTTTAATTTACTTCCAACAATTAATTGTTTTAAGAATAATTATACAAATTTTAAACACACATAACGAGTCAATATTTCTGGATAAGATATTTAAAATTAAAGTTCATTTTTAATCAATAAAAAATGAGAAATGCATTAAAAGTTTTATAAGATGTATTACCAAAAAGGTATAATGACATGTACGTTGACAATGCTTTTATTCCTATATTTGGGTTTGATCCTGAGAGTCGCAATTTTTCGTTTACTGCTATAAAGTCCAGTACGGTTGCCCTTACATGTTTCCTTACAATGAAGGCCACCCCAAATTCACGCTTTCCTTTATCTTACACACTATTGAGTATTGCATGGTCTCTCAGATCATTCACCTTACTGCCCAGTCACCTTGTTTCTTGAATGGCGCATATATCAATCTTATGCTTGTCCAATTGGGTAGTTAGTTCTTTGGTCACTCCCGTCTTGAACAGGCTTCTCATGTTCCATGGCGCTACGCAACAATTGTCTTTTTACGGTGCTTGGTTGTTAGCCAAGCGGCTAACCCCCTACTTGAAGGGCCAGGATTTTGTTGAGGTTTACTCACTTAGGAAGGTTATCTCACCACGTCTACGGAGTTTCCCCTCCATAAACGATTATAATTTAAATGTTCACCTGACGATCAACTCAATCCATGGTGATGCTCTGTTAACCATAAAGCCGTTCATGCATCATTGCTGACAACTCATACATATTGGTTGGTGGGTTGAAAGTATACGTTTTGATTCTTCTGTCTGATAAAATGATAAACATTTTAAAAATAAAACGTTTTTCTTTCCTTCGTGAACCCTTGCATGTCCACGATGGCACTGTAAAATAAAATAAACCAAAAATTTTTTAAAAATGAAGTAGTGTCATGTTATGAAACACACAAAAAATTAAGTCATGACATACGTTTCAGCATCCCAAATGTCAAACATCTTGGGGGAAAAATTGCTGCTAGTAAATTTTTTTATATATCTATAGAAACAAGTAGATATATAGTAGTAGAGCTACAATGGATCTATTCAAGATCTACCCTTCTTTGCATGGAACCTAAAATCAGACAGAAAAACAACGACAACAATTTAGCAGAATGAAAGAGAGATATAAATTTATTGTCAAAAAACAGTACAAACTGCGTATGATCACGTAGAGGAAAAAAAACTAATTTACTCTCCGGAAGCAAGCAAGGGAATAATCTAAATAGTAAAAAAAAGGTATTATTAGCAAACCTCAACCTATTAATGACAACAATAAAAATTTGTTTTATAAGATAAAGTTTGTTGAGTATTTAGGTCACAAAATTTAAATAATATTCGTTTCAGACATTTATTTGCCTTTCTTCAGGACTAAACACAATAGGTTTACAATTACATGACAGCCAATTAAGTGTTGAAAACAAACCAAACAATTAGTCTCATACATTTACAATTAATAATGCATTTATATTAATATAACACCAACCTGTATATAACAATAACACAATAACTTTACATCTTCATACATAACTCATGCCACCTATTGCGTCATCCTATCTCAACCATCCCACACCTGACCTCTTCTCCCTCGCCTTACATTATCACTGGGCGCTAATCACAAACTGATTCCAAGTAACTAACTCTACAACAAGGCACCACATAATTCAAATTATAACTCACTACTCTTTTATACATACAAAAAAAGCAATACAACACATGAAGTATCAATTGAGGATTCTTTCTTGGTATAACCACACTATGCATGTTACATAAATCAGCACTGCATCAATGCTTAACATATATCATGATCAATCAATTAGAAACACCTTGAATATGCCGTTATAATACAAATTATTATACAACTACTGCATGACATACATGAGTCTACATTAATGTACATTACATGAAGATTGAATAACAAATTTAAGCATACAAACTTATCAATTGTTGATTTGCTGTGGTGTAATTGCAAACCTGTTGTGTTTAGCCCTGAAGAAGGACAAATAAATGTCTGAAATGTTAGCAGTATAAATATTGTTTACGTTTCTTGACCTAAATGCTCAAAACCTTTATCTTATATCATGAATAGGGTCAACAAAAACCTAGAATCCAGTAAAAATTTGTTTTGTTTCAAAACGCAGAGTTTATCATTTTTAAAAGAAAACCGTTTTATGAGACATAATTTATAGGATTTTTAACATTGTACAATAAATAACATTAATATGAATTTCATTTAACAGGTAGAATTAATATATCTCAACTTTGAACACTCTTTCATCCATGAACTACTGTTGAAATGACTACTTTAAGTTAAACTGCATTAATGACACTTTAGAATAAGGAATGTAATTGGCTGGTGGCTAATACATTTACAACACAATAAACAAAGAATCCACACCTGCATCCACATCTTTTTCACTGGGTTCAAAGTCACACTTCTTTTCAAAAGAAACCAAAGCTTCCTGATAAATTGCAACAAAGGGATGAAATGCAATCACTCAATGACAACAAATGAGAGACATTGTTGTATTATTAACACCTAACTCTGTATTGAATATTGATTCATCTAATGACCTTTCTTGTTGACTTTTTATTTGAAATATTAAGAATACGTACTCAATTCCTGAAATGCATCATTTCCAATTAATTTTCTCCTTATCCAGTGTTCTAACGTCGTTCCAATTCATCACACGATCATTATCTGAAGAGTGTGGTGTTCTAACACCATGGTCCAAAGGAGTAGAAATATTTCTCATGCATTATTTTATTAGAGCTTAAAGCATATGCTTAGTTTGCCCAATACATGATCCATTACAATTTATACATTGAAATTTTATGCTGC
>NNCF01128933.1:65564-91636 GCA_002313205.1 Laupala kohalensis | reverse complement strand
CGTGTTTTGAAAACAAAGGTCGAGAAGGTAACGACGGGTGGCCCTGTGGCGCAATGGATAACGCGTCTGACTACGAATCAGAAGATTCCTGGTTCGACTCCTGGCAGGGTCGTTTCCCCAAGTTCAAGGTATATTTTTTGATTGATTATCAACTTATGTACCTTTGCTTATGAAAANATTGACAAGGATTCAAAAGACTTTAGTTTTAACTTCTGGCAGGTTTGATTTCGCAAAGTTAAGAAACGTTTTTACATTAATTAAAAAGTATTAGACCTTAGCTTGCAAAAAGAAACCGTATTTTGAAAACAATGGATGAGAAGGTAACGTCGGGTGGCCCTGTGGCGCAATGGATAACGCGTCTGACTACGAATCAGAAGATTCCAGGTTCGACTCCTGGCAGGGTCGTTTCCCCAAATTTAAGGAATATTTTTTGATTGATTATCAACTTATGTACCTTTGCTTATAAAAATAACGGAATATTTGTAAAGACAGGGAGAGAGAGGAACGGCGTGTGGCCCTTCTACGCAATGGATAACACGGTTGACAACGGATCAAAGGATTTTAGTTTTAACTCCTGGCAGGTTCGATTTCGCAAAGATAAGAAATGTTTTTACATTAATTAAAAAGTATTAGACCTTAGCTTGCAAAAAGAAACCGTATTTTGAAAACAATAGATGAGAAGGTAACGTCGGGTGGCCCTGTGGCGCAATGGATAACGCGTCTGACTACGAATCAGAAGATTCCAGGTTCGACTCCTGGCAGGGTCGTTTCCCCAAATTTAAGGAATATTTTTTGATTGATTATCAACTTATGTACCTTTGCTTATAAAAATAACGGAATATTTGTAAAGACAGGGAGAGAGAGGATCGGCGTGTGGCCCTTCTACGCAATGGATAACACGGTTGACAACGGATCAAAGGATTTTAGTTTTAACTCCTGGCAGGTTTGATTTCGCAAAGTTAAGAAATGTTTTTACATTAATTAAAAAGTATTAGACCTTAGCTTGCAAAAAGAAACCGTATTTTGAAAACAATGGATGAGAAGGTAACGTCGGGTGGCCCTGTGGCGCAATGGATAACGCGTCTGACTACGAATCAGAAGATTCCAGGTTCGACTCCTGGCAGGGTCGTTTCCCCAAGTTTAAGGAATATTTTTTGATTGATTATCAACTTATGTACCTTTGCTTATGAAAATAACGGAATATTTGTAAAGACAGGGAGAGAGAGGATCGGCGTGTGGCCCTTCTACGCAATGGATAACACGGTTGACAACGGATCAAAGGATTTTAGTTTTAACTCCTGGCAGGTTTGATTTCGCAAAGTTAAGAAATGTTTTTACATTAATTAAAAAGTATTAGACCTTAGCTTGCAAAAAGAAACCGTATTTTGAAAACAATAGATGAGAAGGTAACGTCGGGTGGCCCTGTGGCGCAATGGATAACGCGTCTGACTACGAATCAGAAGATTCCAGGTTCGACTCCTGGCAGGGTCGTTTCCCCAAATTTAAGGAATATTTTTTGATTGATTATCAACTTATGTACCTTTGCTTATAAAAATAACGGAATATTTGTAAAGACAGGGAGAGAGAGGATCGGCGTGTGGCCCTTCTACGCAATGGATAACACGGTTGACAACGGATCAAAGGATTTTAGTTTTAACTCCTGGCAGGTTGGATTTCGCAAAGTTAAGAAATGTTTTTACATTAATTAAAAAGTATTAGACCTTAACTTGCAAAAAGAAACCGTATTTTGAAAACAATAGATTAGAAGGTAACGTCGGGTGGCCCTGTGGCGCAATGGATAACGCGTCTGACTACGAATCAGAAGATTCCAGGTTCGACTCTTGGCAGGGTCGTTTCCCCAAGTTCAAGGTATATTTTTTGATTGATTATCAACTTATGTACCTCGGATTTTGAAAATAACGGAATATTAGTAAAGACAGGGAGAGAGAGGAACGGCGTGTGACCCCTCTACGCAATGGATATCACGATTGACAAGGAATCAAAAGATTTTAGTTTTAACTTCTGGCAGGTTTGATTTCGCAAAGTTAAGAAATGTTTTTACATTAATTAAAAAGTATTAGACCTTAGCTTGCAAAAAGAAACCGTATTTTGAAAACAATAGATGAGAAGGTAACGTCGGGTGGCCCTGTGGCGCAATGGATAACGCGTCTGACTACGAATCAGAAGATTCCAGGTTCGACTCCTGGCAGGGTCGTTTCCCCAAGTTCAAGGTATATTTTTTGATTGATTATCAACTTATGTACCTTTGCTTATGAAAATAAAGGAATATTTGTAAAGACAGGGAGAGAGAGGATCGGCGTGTGGCCCTTCTACGCAATGGATAACACGGTTGACAACGGATCAGACGATTCCATGTTCGAATTTTGGCAGAATGATGAAAGTGATGGAAGTTTACTTTGATTGGTAGTAAATTTTCTGTATTGTTTTTACATGACTTGTGTCTGTTTATTACCATACATTAAAAAAAATATATTTCACTTTTGTCGTGGTGAAGTGCATGAATTACGAAACAGTTGCTATTGGCCGCCATGTTTTACATGTTCTTGTGCATTCAAACGAGTCAAGGGAGTCCCTGAATATTTTTCATACTATACTTTTGCTTGATACATAGAAGTTTAATCATGATTTTTAATCATTGTAATTCATAATGTTTTGTTATGAAACTATTGCATTAAATATACAGAAAACAAATATACTTCTGAGTGATTTGACAAAATTGAAACGCTAGTTCCACCTTAAGTTGGCTTTTCGATCTTTCGGGTAGTATCGTGATATTATGAATAGTATATGGCCTCCAGGGAGGCAAACCCTTAGCAATGGTATGCGAATTGCGAAAATGGATCTCGAGAAACACATTACATCCTTCGTTAATGTGGTAGGTCGCCGAGCGTTTGTATCAAGGAAATGTCACGTTAAAATCAGGTCAAATTTTGCAGTTTTTCTTCACGTTTGTTAGGAAGGACATTGAAAATTGTATTATTAAGGTACAGAGCGTATATAACGTAATTAATGATCACGACAACTTATCAATGGCAGTACATTTGAAAGGTATATTTTATTTTTGATCCATCGGATATCGTTAAGAAGATCACTTTTGTTAAAAGCTCATTTACGTTAGTGATATATGACTTCATAGCTTCGAATATCTAATTTTTTTTAAAATGCATATGTTATATATTATGTCAAATTCGGTCACTTGTTGGAGAGCAGAAAATAGATTGTTAAATTATGCAATTATCCATTTGTCTATTTCAATACAGTACGTAAATTTTGTCATTAGCTATTCTCGATTTCAGTACTTTCCAATCTCGTGTAATTTTGACGTAAGCAATTACGTAGACAGGGCTTTGGCTTAAGGTTTTGAAAATGATTTACATTACTTTTTTGCAATATTTAGGAGACTGATATGTCACTATGTTTTGAAATAATATTCTGAATATTTACTTTTCTTTCAAATAAAAAACAGAAATAAGTTCATATAGCGACTTTGAGCATGAACAGAGCACTGGAAGACGACCAATATATAGAGGATTAAGCCACCAATGACCCTTTCACTATATAATTTTTTCTCACTCTATGCTGCAGACAGAAAACCGTATATGAGAAAGTGTGCGCAAGGGTTTTGCATCACTAGTTTTTTGTAGTGCTACCAACCATTTAAATGTCCTGTTTATCAAAAGAAAGAAATATGGATATTGTGCTGTACAAACCGGATTTTAAAGCTACATTATGTGAACATCCTTCGTTAACTAAATCCGATTGTGTTAAAATATGTGACTCAGTGGACAACACATTTGAAACTGATGCTGTAAGAGAGCATGCGATGCAGAGCTAATGGCCCACTCGAGGTAGTTGCTAAAGATGGCCTGGGAGGAAAAAGGAAAATCCTCCAAATAGGATAGAAGGTAGATGAAAATAAAAACACTATATGTAATGTGTGTGCAAATATGGAAGGGACAAATAACAAGCATACTTGAAAAAGATCATGAGGGAAATTATTCAGTTTAACTTAAAAGTTAACTATTTAAAAAACATTTCATTGAAAGTAATAGCGCTGTAAAACGTAAGTGATCAAAGTTAAGAGTTAATTACCAATTAACCAATTATAACAAAATATTTTTTGGAACCTTGATAAGCTTTAGAAAAATTCGGTAAGCACTTCAAATACATTTTATAGTCGCAAAAAATACACGCGCTTGGCTTAAAATATCTTGTTGAACTTAAAACAGAATTTGAATTCGAATTTCTCTTCTTAAATGTTTGCACATCTATCACTCTAGGCCCTTTTACACGGTACAAGCTGCCTGGAAAGTTACCTGCCCCGTGTTAACGGAATCTGACTAAAAAATGAGGCAAACTGCCTGTAATTTCCGCAGACCGGTTACTTGCCTCGGAGTGTAGATTTAAGGCAGGTAACCTCAAAGCAGCACAAAGTGAGGTTAGGTGCATCATTGTTCGTATGAGTTTCGTTACTTATTTGTGTTATTAATTTTTGTAAATCTCCCTTTTCCATGTTTTTAATATTTGGATCAGCCAATGAACTACAGTTCTCATGTTCAGAATGTGAATTCTGTGTCAATGGTTTTTCATAGTATAGAAACATTTTGGGTAGAATTTTAATGCCATTTTTAATGTGTCTAAAATATCCGAAAAATTCATTTAATTATTTATTAGTTGCGAAGACTTGTCACGAGTTCTGCAGCTACTCCCTAGTCCATGATTTCTTCTTTTCTAACTCGCCCAGAAGCAGTTTACATGATTCGAGTGATGGTTCACGAAATACGTGTCGAACCATTCCCCTCATTTCTCTCGCACATATGACCGACGAACACACTCGTCGTAATTACACGTTACTTGTCCCGTGTAAACAGATTTTGTAGGCAGGTAATCCGCCTCGCAGCTTTCCCCATGTAAACTCTACCCAACACCGCTGAAAACACTAGCAATGTAACGAATGATTCAATGAATGTATCGCTGAGTTATGATTTGTATGGGACGAATTTTGCATATTTTCTCTATTTCATTCTGATGTTCAATGTCTTTGAGCGATGTATTTCTAGGATGTTTAACTTCGTGGGCCATTTTAATGTAATATTATTCAATTTAATTTCATAATTCATATAAATGCTTATTTTCGAATATTTTTGTTTGCATATAAAGAAACATATTTTCAAGATTAATGTTTAAACTCGTGTTTTTAGGTTAAATTACTCCAATCAAAATTTGTATGTTTGTTATTTAGTTGTGTTTCTTATACTGTATGAAAGAGCTCAGTAGCATTTTGATCAACTAACCATTTAACACTCGCAGGTTCTTACAAATGAGCAGATACATACGTAACTTATTTTTTACAGTGATAAAGTTCGAACTTTTTAGTGCATATAATTGAATTTATAATGTATATTGTTTACCTTCTTAACGCATATTTTCTGATTTTTTAGAGTTTACCGATCGCAGACCTGGTTATCTCTTAGTGTGTTGCTCCCGTAACCTCATAGCGGCAAGTTGCTCGCTCACTTTCAGCACTTGCACTCAGGGGCGTTCCCAGTGCAGGGGGAGGTGATAGACGGAGGATCCACCAATTGGAGGCAAGCATCGAGTGAGGTCTGGTGACTAAGGGACTATGAGAATTTGTTCATCGTAAATAAAGTTGTTATGAGAAATTACGTGATCTAAAGTTGTGGACACGGCTGAATGTCCTTTCTTAAATTAAGGTCTCGAGCCAACAGAAGCAGGGCACGGCAAAAAACAATCTTTGATATCCGAAACTCGTGGTGACCGAGGCAAGTATTTACACGTTAATCAGTGTAAATCCGTTTAGTATATTCTTGATCCTCTAAAATACATACCGAAAACACATTTTACTGACAATAAATATTCTGTTTTATACTAAAAACATCAAGAAACCAATGTGACTAATATAAAGAATAAATGAACCCCGTAAGGACGTCAGGTATCAAGGCAATATCTGAGGCCACTTTTTTTTTTTGGCGCGAGGACCAGCTTCAGGGTGAGTGGCTTCTTGTCTCTTGTTTTATATTTTCTGAGTTATTAATATGAACGAGTGTTCGAGTTTTGAAGAAATTTTAATGTACTGGTAGAATTATACTGGTAATGACTGTTTTGTATTGGCCCTTGATGCTAAATGTTGTCCATGTTAAATAGGTTTTATTATAGATCGACGCTGTCCAACTTAACTTAGCCCACATTTTATATACACCTTTGATCAATCGAGCCGGCACGGGATAGAGTGAGGAAAAATGTTGCCCCACGAATAAAACTAAATGGGTCATATTTATTTATTTGTAACACAATATTTTGGTTATCATCAAAACATTTATTTTATTTCAACGTGGAAAAAAATAAATAATATATTTTGTATCTATGAACAGTATTTTCAATATTTGGTATTACAATAAAATGTTCTCATATTGCAGTGTATCACGACGTGATTCTGAACGCAATTGCCTATTTTATCTCAAATAATAATCCTGACAAAGTTCTGTCCCCCAGCGTTTTATGAATATTTTGGTGTAAAATGTACTCGCGGGTCGTAAATAATGTTTCGTGGTCCACTTGTTGGACAGTGCTGTTATAGAGGATTCTCCCTGCACTCACATAAATGGTATTATGTACCCAAAATAAATCAATCAATCAATGATGCACGAGAAATTCTGCTATATACGTCCATCATGTAGTCAAGATAAATAAATTATAACAATATTTTAGAAAATAAAATATTAAAAAAGATAATGATAAAAATATCTCCATCGTCCGTAAAAGGTTATAAGTCATAATTTGTTTGTTCTTCGCGCACGCGAAAGGTATCCAAAGAGGTGTTTCTTCCACTTCTTTGCGATTTACATAAATCGGGGCCAGACATTATTATTAAACAAGTATAAAAGTCTTGATTTCGCAAAATTAGCACCGAGGTCACGTGGGAACGCCGAAGAAATCCGTGTCAACTGCCGAAAGAAAGGGAAGTTTTTCGCGAAAAAATAGAGGAATCCGACTTTGATTCCGTCACAGAGATATAGCGCTCTTTGCTGTAGGGTTATCATTTTAAAAGCTAAGAAACAACTAACAGTTATAATGTAAGACTTTTATTAACATTTCTTTTCTAAATCTTCTAAATTTTATCGCCGCAAAATAATGCGATATACAAACACTTTTTTAGCAGCGTAAGGTTAAAGCATGGTGTAAGAGGGAGAGGTGCGCCGATGGCCACTTGATCCTCAACTTTGCTGTGTGATTATATTGTCATAGTACCAAGAACTGCCGTATGAGATTTTCTAGATGTCGTATGAGTAGCAGAGTCGAGAACCGTTAGATATGGCTTTCAAACCCGTACTAATGTTGAGTTCACATAAAATAAATGGTATTATGGATAATTAGAAACAACAGAAACATCTGAGGGATACTAGTTTTACTCAATATATTGAAAAAATATAAATTAAAGCAGTGTATTGATCAAGTGTGGCCACCTCTGGATTGAAGTGACCAATCGCGTGGCCTCTCTCCTACCCACATGACATCTGGCGGTTGTCAGAGGAATAATCCCAAAATTATTACAGCAGAAACCGGCGTTCGGCCCACCTTCTCCTTCTTCCACCATGGGTTACGGTAACAGACGATAAAGATTACTCTGATCTAGAAGGCTGTGCATCCAATCCCATTATGATGTCAGAAGAAACATATCAGTTAATGCAAAGAACGCTATTTGAAACTAAGTTGTCTTACCTGACTGTTCTTCTTCTCTTCGGTTGGTGCAACTGACTTCTTCGACTCCATATTCCCATTCCACGACACAACGCTCGTCTTGAAAAATAGCAACAGACTTCCGAGAGTAAGGTATGGCCAGAAAAGCACAACTTGATACAACAGCCGAAGAATCATTGGCTGCATCCAATATGAAGAATTAGTTAATTACTAGACACATTGAAGCACAGTTCTCTGAAGCAAACTTAGAAATATCACCTCAATGTTACTCTCTGCAGCTCAGCAATAAAGATATCACCTCGTCTCAACGCCATTCTTTTCGTGTCATCAAAGAAAGGTAAATATCATCGTCTTATGGAAACTTTTGAGTCAATCTTTTTTACTCGCACAATTTCGAAGTCCAGATGCAATTAGAAGAACTTGTACAATTTAGAATCCTTGGGTCCGAAAGATAAGCGCAGGGGAAGTTGTGAAACAATGAATTTGTTATGAGTGATACAATAATAGCAACAAGATGACTGGCACGTTTTAGAAAAGCAAGATGCGTTGTGCGTATTTGATCTTCAATAAAACGTACGATCTCGGTGGCTGGATTTTATTCCCAGAAAATTTTATGCATGTATATATACTCTCGTATTAAATTTTTATATCTACAGAATGAAATACTGACAAGAAGTAAATTATAGTGTACATTTTTAAGAGAAATACATGTGCAAGTAAATAAATGTCGATTTTATTGTTTACAATTTTATTTTGTGTGTATGATGATTTAACATCAATTCTATCCTGATATAGGAGCTACTCTTGTATATTACTTTTTATCAGAAGATTCTGGGAGAATTTTTCAATAATTTGATAAGACCTTAAGATTAAAATCGATCTCAACTTAAGAACAATCTAATATTAATTTTTTTATTTTTCTCAGTATGATATTTTTGACGACGGGGTTGTATCATTTTATTAGACTTAATGCGCATTCTATCATTTCATCAGGAGTGTTTGGTTTCTCGACGTTCAAGTGCTAATTCAGTGTGTGTCGTCAGGTTTTGGAAGCAGCGGTGATTACACTGTGATACTTCACTCCTCGAGGTTCTCTTTGGCAATACGTCCGATTATCGTACATACATGACCCCCGCATATCGAAAATAATGCGGAAGATAATCGTACCTACAATTTGGGGATGTCTGTTGGGCCGCCATAGGATGGTGAATTGAATTTTTTATTACTATTAATATTATTATTTCCTTCATTTTTAATCTCAGCATATTGTTGCTGGTAAAAGACGACATACGGGCTCACGCCAAGCATTCTCATCTACTACTCCCGGCTCAAAAATTTTCTTACCATGCGGGTAGTATTTAGAATAACTGTTTTTTGAATGAGAATGAATAAATTCTTATGTAACCCTAAACTTCCAAAGCATTCATGGAGGAACTTCGGAATCACACCTGTTGCGGAGAGAACGTTTGGTACAATGTAAACCCTGTCTAGCTTCCACATCTTTTTAATTCCATTACTCAAATCAGAATATTACTCCTCTTATCATTGATTGCTGCCTGACTATTGTGTGTTAGGTATTGCTACATCAACTAGATATGCTACACTCATCTCACTGTCTCGTAACACAATATCAGATCTGTTATTAGCAATTATTGTTATTATTATTATTTTCTGTCTTTCTCAGATTTCGCTGAGATTTACGTAGGTCCTGGTCCATGCATCAAAGGGAACTAGACTCTGGTGTTATTGCGATAAAAATCTTCTGGCAATATTACATGTATCTCTCAAATGCAGCTCTTTGTGTAGCTTAAAGTTTTCCTAACTGTACCACGAGACTTCCTGGTACTACACCGGTCGCTGATAAGACAAAAGGGTGGATGAAACTTTCTGCTGGTGCCGCATTGCTTTAAGTTCTTCTTCCGAGCCAATATATTTGTTAACTTTCTCTGCATAGGTTTTCTGCTTACGCAATTTGGCCTGGAGACACATCCTTGATTATATAACGCCTGTAATTTTTTGCAGTAATTACACGATCTTGGACTACTACTGCAAAGTTTTGTTTCTCTAAACAGGTTCCCAGTCTTCAGTCGTAAGTTCGTGGCTACTTTGTCTACATAACCTAGATCTAGAACGCAGACATGAAGTAATATAACAATAGGAGGGGAAACAAGGGTGGCACCATCTAGGGGAGTTCCATTAACTAAATCGACAACCACGCTGCGGGTGACCGGTATCAAAACTACTTGATCCTTAGGGTAGAAGGTCTAGCAGTTCTGCTTCTATGTTTCGTTAATTGCGGAAATAGTTCGCTTCAATTAGTTTTATTATTTAGATCCAAATTCAAACAGGTTACACAAATTAATTTTGGAGGAAGGCGAAGTAAAGAAACAATAAAAACAAATATTTCAGTTATGTACATACAAAATGTATTCTAAAAATATTGATACATATTACATTATCTAGACATATTCAGTAATACTAGAAAACATTCCGTAACGCTGTAGAACATACACAAAGATAATGGGGAACTTATGCAATAATACTGTAATAGATTCCGTAACATTGAATAACATACAATGACATGAAGAAACATACCGGAAAACTTGAAAACAAACACCTTACTTAAGCATTTTCGTTTTAAGAAGTGAAATTGCAGCTCACAAAGTTACTGCAAAGTAGAGCAACGGATGTGACTTTTTCGTATATTAACTTCTTTAATTAATTATATTTTCTATTCTTATATTAAATTCTTTGTTTCATTCGCGTAATAGAAATTTCGACAGACGCCTATTCATTCACATCCCGGACGTGTGGATCAGTCTGTCTGAGATGGCTTCTGGCGCAGTCTCTGACCTCACTTAGACGCGTAGAAGTTTCATTGCGGAAGCTACGTGTTTATCATACGTACATTAATATGTACGTCTTGGATATCGGCCTTCGCCCTACATTTCCTCTCGATTCTCGCACACGTGCAGGTAGGGACTTCAATCTCGGTTCACGCGCACCCCGTCTTGCACCCTTCTGCGCCTCCTTCTACCTTCTTTTGCATCCTCCTCCCACGCACATCGTCTGTGAAGTACACAAATTATAGCCTATGAATACGACGACCCACGAGGCCATTGGAACATTAGCATCCGAGTTCCATTCGTGGGTCCGTCTAGGTTGGCGGAGCGCCGCCCATCGGTGTGTGCTCCGTCCGAGCACCATCCCCGTCCCATATTCGAGCCCTGACTTCGCCCTAATGACGCCACCTTCGGGACTCCGCCTTCCACACTCCATCATCTGGTCACCGATTAATACTGACTCTGGTTCGAGGATAAATTATTTTGGCTCACGGTTTCGAGCCCTGGCTGTAACAGCCACCCCTATGAGCATTCAGCCGATATACGTGCCGCACGCCTGCAATTGTTACTAACCTCTTCCGCGGAGAGTTTCCACTGGGATACATGATAATCATGTTTGGGAGGCTAATACCCTGATATTTGTGTACTAAACAATTTTTATTATTTATTCTATAGTTTCAATGTCTTTACTCCACCCCACCGTCAGGTTTTATCGTTATTCTGAGGTCTATCCCCCTAAGTGGGTGGGAATTTATTTAGTATAAACCCGCCCCCACGTGACAATAGCACAAGCGTTATCTCTTCCGCAAAATAGCACGAGCGGTGTATCAACCACTCTTTGCCAAAAATTCCCATCTGGTTCAGGAATAATTTTGTATAATTCTTTTCCCAAAAATATAAAAGATATTAATAAATTGAATCACTTTTAATCCGCGGTTAAAAGCTTTCTAACGTGCTATTGATTCTATAATGTAAAATAATTTAGTGATTTTAAGAAAAGAAGTTAATGAAAGTTTCAATTGGCCAATAAATATTGTTTTACATATGACTTCGGATGATGTAAGTGATGTTAATCTCTCTTACACTTAATCACGCCATTGTTATAGTACTCTTGATACTTATTAAAATCCGTTTTTCATGCATGTTGCTTTAATCCACTTTATTTTTGATAGATTATTTCTAACTTCACGCTACCTTAGCACGGTTGTGAATATCTCTGTATCCCCATCTTGGCCCGGGTTTTAACTGGTTTTCCTTCGGATAGTGGAGAATTTTCTGTGGGTGGGAATGTAATCAATACTTCTGTTTCATTAATATCGGGTTTTTACAGCACATAATATATACAATTCATTTTAGAGTAATAAATGGATAAGAGTATGTATTTATTAAATTATCTTTTTTATAAATATGACATCCGCCACTGACCTTGGTCCCTTGATCGGAACAGATGGGACGGTCCCTTGCTTGTTTCCAAAGAGTAGCTTAGTTTATTATCCCCCACGTGGTCATACGCAATTTGCAACTGCTTCTTGACAAAAAAAGTTTATATTTGAAAGTTTATCCTTTATATAGAGCTAGAATCAAACTCTCCGGCGACGTTGTTCCACTTCCAACCACCATAACAGGAAGAGCACCAAAGACATCCCCATATTGCAGACGTATGATTTTATCTTTTGCGATTTATATTCGACACATGGAGATGGCCGCTTAGACCTGTCTACGATAAACAGATCAAGTGGTACGATCAAAAGTAGATGGTGGTTTTTGCTTATTGAAATATACGCCTTTGTATGGTTGACGAATGTGCGTCCAGAAAAATTGAGGTGAGAATTATCATTATGTTGAACAAACAATGGATACGTGCGGCAGAAATGAGTATTTTTAATTTGATGTGACGAATGCTGCTGGTTTTTCTAGAGCTCTCAACCATAGATTAAGAGGGTTGGAGTATTATACGTTGTTACTTGTGATAAATAACAGTTACTCCCTAGACCAGCGCTGTCCAACTTACCTTAACCTGCAGGACATTTTCTATACATTTGAGCCGTCACGTGATCGCAAGATACTGCCCGACGAATAAAACTAATAGTAGGTCATATTAATTTACTTATTTGTAACGTGATATTTTGATTCTCATCAAAAAATAAATATTATTTCAACCTGGAGAAATACTATTTTTCTTAATTTTTTAAGTATTTTTAATATTTAGTATAATACTAAAATTTTGTCACATTATAGTGTATGAAGAGTTAATTAGGAACATAGTTTTCAATATACTCTCACCAGACATGCCCCACCAAATTTTTATTCTGACACCATAGATTTACAATACTTCTTTGTGCTCTCCCATAGTTTAATGAGACATTTGATGTAAAATGGAATATAGCTCGCAAGCTATAAACAAGGAGTTATAAGATAGTTTTACCATTTGTGCTCAAGGGCTTCGTAACTTTCAAGAAATTTATTCTTCACCATGGGAGCTTTCTTTATGATCTGTTTATATGTACTCGTCTCATTTGAAAATTTTGATAGAACAAAATAACGGCAAATTGTAGACGTATGATTAATTATGCATGCTCAAATTTATTGTAAAAAGTTAAGAAAGTGTAATAAATTCATTAAATATTACAAATTCTCAATATCCGTAGGAACTAATATTACCCAGCGCCAGTAGATTTAAAAAAATGCAGGAATATATGCGACTTCTAATAAAATCATTTTTCTATGAGAGATGAAATCTGAGATCAACGTCTGACCGGCGCGGGCTGTCTTTGTGGTCAGAAGGGTTGAGTCTCGCCGGTAGCGAGGGACAATCGTTCTGGCAACCCACGAGGAAGGAAATCTATGTTTCGTTCGCAGATGAACTAGCACGGCCGCGGTGCAGCTCCGATGGAAAGGGGGTATTTGCAGTACCTCATAAGAATCTACGCTCTACAGAACACCCAAGTCGTGTTACCAGTGAATGTACAGAAATCAGCTTTCGAAACGTTGCGTAGAAATAAAACGAGTTACCTACAATGTCGTTTCAAAAATGACTATAATTTCATAGTAGACGAGAATATAGTTAATGAGTCATGTTATTTGCGACTCACAGAAAGAGCCACGTTTTTCATTTATAGTTAAAGTCATTTGATGATTGTGATGAATTATTGTCGATTTCTGTTTGCTTCTCTATTTTCAATTAGAACCGACTCTGTCATTAATTAAATGTGCGCATGTAAAGAGTTCTAGACACCGGAGGGATTCAAACATCCGGTCTCCTGTTTACTAGACAGGCGCTATTACCAACTAAGACATGGCGCCGTTGATGCTGAAACTTTATAGCGTTCGATGTGTTGATCTTTCCTTCGGAATTTTTTAAAATGCTTATTGCACCGTATACTGTAGAGTAGTTGTTCTCAAACGGGTTCCTCTGGTAGCGTATTTCGTTGAAATTTTGGACTTTTCACAAATTTGGACTATTTTGATTTCTCAAGAAAGTACAACGAATATACACTTATTGGTTTAATGGCATATTTTCTTATCAATAAATTAATGATTTTAAGGAGATATTAAAGAGAATAAGGAGAATTAAAAGCAGCTTTGAAAAAATAATCCAGCATCACTTATTATGGCCGTGATTATCCTCGTAGCGGCGCTCCTGGTGGTCATGCGGTGCATCCATTCATGCCAGACCTACTTGAACTGAATATTGCATATATTGTCCTTCCCATACCGCAAGAAAACCGTGTCCAAAATTAGAGGATGTTTGTAACAACCTCCTAGGGAACCGAATCATTTCTTGAGAGAGGTTGATTTCGGTTCCATATTGGCTTGTATTGCGCACTGGCCCTGGATGGACACACCTTGTTTCATTCCACTATACGTAAGACCCGCTTGCCCAGGAAACGTTAGTTTAGTCTCTCGTCTCCAGATGTCAGCTACTTTCCCTGTTGGTCCGAATCATCTACCGAAGTCGAGAATCAAGTTAGCGTTCGGCCCACCTCACACTCTTTCACTGTGTTTGCTTGTCAGTGAATTGACAGGTGTTGACAGAAGTAGAGATTTCGGCACCTGAACGGACGGTTCTACGTAATGAACTGTTGGCTGAACAACAGATTATATTAGAAATAATATTAAAATAGGTACCTCCTATAATCTGTAGGCTGGACCGGTTTTTCCTCGTATCTGATGATTGCTGTTAGTGCTCTTTAGTGGTCAAATTTGTATTACAGCTCATCACAACATCCTCTCAATGTGATTGTCATGACCTGGTCATGACTGTGTATTTCGTGTCCACTACGTAACATATTTTTATATGATTGTTTTTTTTTACGTGTAAAATTTTATACACGCTTTTGTGATATGACTTACCTCTTTAACTTTCATTTACACACGTTGAAATTTCTTAACAGTCATTGATATGGAAAATTTAGACCTTGAGAGATTTTTGCAAGATATAAGTGATCAGATTTTTTTGGAGGTAGCTATGCTATATTTCGTGTATGAAGTTACAAGTTGGTTTCAATCTTGTTTTCATTGTTTTGTGTTGTATTTCTTGCAGTTTCTTCATTCCTGCGTGAACTCAATTTGTGGAAAAGAATCAGCTCATTCCTATGAAAATTTTAAGTCATGTTCAAATTGGTCCAAAGATGAATTTTTCATGCTGAATAAATCATTTAAAAGTTTATTTTGGACACTTGTTTATGTTGCAGATCCTAAGGAAAAGGTAACTTTTTTTTTTGTATCTCAGGAAGTTTTGTGGTATAATTTCTTCTATTGAGTAATTGAAATGACAGATTTTGGAACTGCACCCCAACATTGCTTCAAATCATCTGCAATGTATACTGGATTGTCTACATGTCCGGAAAGTTGACATGCAAACTATTTTGGAACAGAAATCGTACTCAATATCAGGGTCTGTGGTCCACGACTTTGATTGGAAATTGAAGGTTTGTCTGAATTATTGGGTGATTTAACGAAGATACCTATGAACTGTATTTATGAACTAATGCCTATGAACTGTATTTTTATTTTACAGTGGGTAATGGGAACCAGTGCTTTATCTTCATTGCGTGAACCTTTGTTGCAACTCGATTTTATTGTACGTGACAGTGAAGATGGAACTGATAACCACAGTGTCAATCTTGAATTAAATAACAATGAAGTGAAACAATTGATTGCTTCTCTTGAGAAAGCTGAAGAGTGTTTGAAAAATTGTTAATGTTAGTTACTTTGTTCTTTTGTGTTATGAGAGGTTATGTATACCTGTGTTGATATTTTCTAATTTTTGCTTAATGGAATTCCGTGTTTGACAAGTTTTTAAATTTGATATGAGTTGTGTGTTAAGCTTTGTATGTGAATTATGTTTCAGTTTTTAATTCCTTGGAGAAATAAATCGATAACTGAAGAATTTATCTTACAATGTAAGGATGGTTGAGTTTATACGTTAGTACAGCATGAGAAATGAGACCTGTGCCTAATGTTGTAAACATCTAGTCATGTAGGACTCATTTTCTATTTAATGATCATACTTTACAGAAATTGTGGTCAACATAAATGCTTGTATATTAATGTATGGAAATGTCATATATATATTAACTGTGTTTGAGAAGTGTAACTTAAGAAGAGCAATAATTATATCCTTCCCATCCTCCCTAAGGAATAGGATACAACAAATTTTATACCTGAGGATGCAAAGAGCAAGAAAGTTACCTGTGTGCTCGAGTATTATTTGCCTAGGTATATATTTAGAAAGAACTTGGAAAACAGGCAAACCCCAATTGAAAAAACGAAAGTGTTCAATTTTACTCTTGTCCGAAACTTTTAGGTTGTGAATGAATTTTCAGTGCTAGATATTTTTAAGTAATTTTACTATATACATTTCAATACTCCACATATATTATACAAAATATACTTTTGACTTCAAGAATACTGAAAACCATTGGGTTAATCCTGATTGTTCTGTGATTGAAACAAGATTATTCAGCACAAAATTTCACTCTCATGAAAGTTATGCAAAATGAAGGGCACAGAGAAAACAGAACAGAGTCCACTGTTTCAAATTTGAGTTCTTTATGCCAATCACTTCTTAAATTTAATTGTAAAATTGTACCACATGTATTGACAATATTATTGTCAACTCTCATCCATACTAATATAACATAAAAGTGTGCATAACACAAAAGTGTGTCTGTCTATTTGCTATTTAACCACGATTAAACCACTGAACCGATTTTGATTAAATTTGATAAAAATATAGTTAAGATGCCCAGGATAACTTTTATTTTTGAAATATGTAAGAAGAAAGATACAAAATGAATAAGATAAAATGATGAAATTGGGGAGAGGTATAGTCACTTATGCTGCATAAACGATTAGAGATAGGTGATAACTATGAATGGCTATTTCGTTCACCTCAAAGAGATCCACAAAAAAGTCTATGACAGTAATGTCCATCTTCAAAGGTTTACCCACATTATTAAAAATAGGTGTGTTAAAATACTTCAAATTATAAGAATAATTTAAGAAGGAAAAAATTGACCATCGTCTAATTTAATATTTTTGTTTCCTTTTGTGCATTTAAACATAAAATATAAAATTTGGACATATGGTGTTGATTTTATAAGCATTTTAATGAAATGGTACATTCGTGCTGGTCCATTGTGTCTTGCCTCAGAAGCAAAAAATTTGACTTGGCGAGTGGGTTCATTGGTCTAAAAAGTAAAACAATTCCAGACAATGCTGGGTAATCAGCGAGTAATGATATTTTTTAAACTGCTTGCAAGGTTTTTAAAAATATGATGTTAATACCACATGATTGCTTACAGGCAAATAATCCTCATAGGCCAAGTATTAATTAATAAAAAGTGTTGGGTGCAGATAGATCTTGTGGAGATGTCCATGCTAAGGAACAGAGTCTAGTTCTGACCACAGTATAGTTAATGAATTGACAATCTATGTTTTTATATTTATGATTTATTTTGATAATAAATTATTATTTTGGATGACGGGATCCCAACGAGCTAACACACCAGATTCACACCTTTTGAAAAATAAAACCTCCCAGGCCGAATTGGTACAAACGAACAGAAAAGGACCTTGAAGAATTAGGATCTCCAAATTTACAAGATTGTGAAATAATTAGAAGAATTACTAAATCTCAGGATTTCAAGGAGGAAAAGAAAACCAAACAAAATACATGGTCTGAGCAAAAAAACGACCGATTTGTTGCCAAGCTAAAAAGAAGGCCAATAAGTGTTGATTCCTTGTGGTCCTAAGCAACCAATTCACAAAGAAGAATAAGGTTCCTAAAAAGATGCACAAAACTAATAAATGAAATAAAAGGTATCTACTGAGAGAAAGTGTACCAGTAAAACGTATTTGTAAATAAAAGTGATGAGCCCTTGAAAGGTCCTTTAGAAGTATCTGAAATTTAGAATTCTATCAAAAGTCTTAGGGATAGTTAAGTTAGAGATAGATTTACCACACCCAGATACACAAGTGAAAAGAAAAATAAGTTTCTAAAAAAGTTTAAGCCTCTTTGTGGCCCTTTCTTTTTTTCACATGTCAATTACTGGATTTACAAAAATTACTGGTCAGTTAGTAAAATTGGACAAATCCTGGTTCTGATGAAATTATACGTGTCATGATTAAAATTATCAAGTAGTGTAAAAGAAGCATTCACTTATTTAATTAATCGTAGTTTGAGAAGATGTTTCTGGAAGTGTTTTTGAAAAATTTGTTTTAAAACCACTTCCCAAGAAAAGTGGCAAGACGAACCCAGCTAATTCCAATAGCAGTACTGTCAAAATTTTCAAAAATTATAGAAAAATTGTTTTAAGAGCATTTGGTAAATTTCTTAAATCAAAATAAATGTTTCAGCAAAAAACAGTTCAGGTTCGGAAATAAACCTGATCTGTTTCTTACCGAATATTTTGAGTGATACATTATTAGACTTCACAACACAAGTCTATGATGGCATTATCAAAGGACAACCTAGTGCAGACATTTTTTGTCATGACAACATTTCATAATGTTTGTTATGCTGTTCTTCAATCAAAAACGATTGATGGGTGTACCATATCAATGGTTTGACTCGTATCTAAAGAATGGATGTCATTGTGATGAAAATAAATGTAATAGAGAGCAGGAGTGCCAACCATTGGGCACTGAATTCCCCAAGGATCTGTTTTGTCAAGTCTTTTATTCTAATATATGGAAAAAGATCATGTGAAGGGCTTGAACTCGTGCAGTTAGAAATGTAGGATGATGTAAATACACTGTGATTGTGTTTTATTAGAAGCTTTATATGACGAGTTCAAAATGTAAATTCATAATTAGTCATTAATCTCAAAACTCATCCCTGTTATAGCCGTTGAAGTATCATTATTTAAGTTGTCAATTTTCTATATATTGTAATTGTTCAAATAGAGAATAAGTCCAAAATATTGAATACCTAGGATTACATGCCAACTCCAAATAAATATGGAAAATAATTTTGACTATCTGAAAATAAATTGATGAAATATTTCAAAGTACTTTATGTTCTTAGATTTTTCTGTCTGAAACGTGTATTTAAAAAAGTATATTTTGCTTTGATAAACTCTAAAATGGAATATACAATTAGAATCTGTGGAGAGGGTAAAAATCATAGTGGTTCTTCAAAAATATTTGAAGAAATGTATCGTACACACGATTTAATGGAACATACCATGAAATACTTAATTTGTCTAATCAAGATTATTTGAGATGGGATCAAGGTTGGATTCTGTAAGTATTCTTGAAGAGCTTGAAAATGTAAATGAAATTTGAACAATTGCATCTACATGAAGTACCTGAATTACACACAGTATTTGCATTGAAATAGCAATAGAAAGGTAATTTTGAGTGTACTACATTGATGTGTAAAGTATCCTTGTTTGTATAATATTTGTTACTTTTAATAGTACAATTTTTTTCTTCTATACTCATTCTAGACACATTTGTGAAAGTTGTCTTTGAATTCACAATATATTTGGAATAGTAATATAACTTTTCTGTGCTGCATCTTGACATATATTTATTTTTATATTTATTGACATCTTGACACAGCTGTGTACATGATCTTCCTATCTGTCATTTATTTCATTTCTAGTAGTTATCTTGCTTCTCTATTAGTTTATAAGTAACTTAGTTTATTGTCCTCCACGTGGTCATACACAGTTTGTAACAGCCTTTTTGACAATAAAGTTTATTACTATATCTTGGCAGACTCATTCCAGCAAAATGTCAGAGTAAAAATAATTTAAATAACTTAAAATACAAAATTTTATGTTTCTTTTGTTATAAACTGTATTTGGCCAAACAGTTCTTAAATATTTTTTTATTACTATACAAAATAATAATGAGAAATAATTTTAAAAAGTCAACATTCTAGGTTGCATTTTCTGGATTAAAAATTAAGCATGGATTGAACTGATTTTTCTAAGTGTCTGTTTACCTCTGACATAGTAACAATATTCTGAAATAAATTTGATTTGAATAAGAAAAAGCATTGTTTTAAGTCCATGTTAGAAAAACAAAATGAAATTATCTTCCACAATCTTAAATCATTCTTTTTAAATTGTACATTGTATTTTTTTTAATTTCATGTGTATTTATTTTGTTTATTGTTGTAGGACACTGGTGATGGGGAAACTCCCTGAAACATGTCTGTTTTGTAAAAAAAACATATTAATTAAAATTGTGGAAGATAATTTCATTTTGTTTCCTTAACATGGATTACAATTTCCACCACAAATTGTTGCAACCACGAATGTTGTTATTGCATTGAATATTACTGAATATTGTGAAGTCTTTATTGATTTTTTTTCTATTCATTATAGCTCAACTATTTCATTTATTAATTTATTTTGTTAGTTATAATATAAATTGTATGGTAAAGTTACATATTAAGTTGCATGTTACATTCTATCAGTATGTTTTTATTTTTTAACAAGATTTTATAACTTCACCTGTTAGTATGTTTCGACCAAATCTTGCAACTGAATTTTAAACTAGTTCTCCCCAATTGATCGAGCTGAAATATTTATGGCTTGTATGACAATACATGGTTATGGTAGCATTTTACAAAAAAAAAAAAATTGACACCATTGAGATGGACAAGGACACCTCCAATGTTGCGCAAGTTCACAATCAGTCCACATGGGAGATAATATGCTCTTAGCACCCACAGGCTAAAGGGTGGGGGGAATGTGGTTGCAGGTCAAAATAATCAAGAATGACCTCTGAAGAGAGGAGTGATACTCTCAAGTACATGGTCAAAGTTAAGTACAAAATCACCTCCCCTGAGGTAGGGGATGGGAAGGGGATAAAATAAAAAAAAATTCAAAAGTAAAATAATCGTTAATCTTTTTTTAAAACCAAGATTTTATATAAAAAGGGCTGTACCCAGAAGTAAACTATTTTCTGTAAAATAGAAAATCTACAAAGTATAACTGCAAAAAAGTCCCTTCTTTGAATACTCATCATATATACAAGTACTAAGCTGTATTAAAAAATATGAAATATTAATTTTAAAAGCTTCAGGCTACTTCCAGAAATTTTATAGTAAAATGATGATTGCGGCCTCAAGTATTTACAATTTATACTTTGTTCTTTAAAATATCTATGTTTATATATCTTCTAAGTGATTGCATCTATAATGAATGGCAAAGGGACTTTTTATTATGAATTTTACAGAAAAATATGTTTTACTTTTGGGTGCAGCACAGTTAATGGTGCTCAGTCTAGGCACAGATATATAAGTCATATTTGTAAGCATTATTCTTGCATTATTAAAAAATTGTGTATGATTTAATTTTTAATCCTTATACCTTTTCATACATTTTGTTGTTATTGTTAATATGTTTGTGGCAGAAGTTACTCAATAATAAGTTACAATTATACCGTCCTTGTCACCAGTTGTAACATCTGCCTTTTAATATGTTACAGTAATAATCCAGACCATATATCCCTGGAAGGCAGGTTGCTTTCTTGATAAAATATGAACAAGCTTTGCATCTACAAAAAAAATAATTGAAATTACCTTTAGACGAGAATAAATAATGTAATTGTTGCTTTACGTTATAAAGGTTATTATTTTCATAAGTAGCTTTGTTGATCGTAAGAACTACAGATTTTTAATTCCTTTAGAATTAAGTTACTTGAAATCTAGAGTCGAGTACCCTTTTTTGAAAGTAGCTCCTTACGTCCACGTTACGTCATAGAATTTGTTGTCTCTAGTCCAGTCTCGAGATGGTTTCGTTCGAAATTTGTCACCGGAATGGCTTAGGAGAGATCTGGGTCGTAATACCCCTGGTCGGTAGCTCAGATTTCGTACCCTGTAACTTTGGATAGTGTACCTAGTTAATTTTTTGTTCTACAGTAGGTAATTTTTTGTAGATTGTTTTGAAACATGTCATCAATTCGTTGGGATGACCACTTTGTCCAAGTAACGAATTCAACTGGTGAATTATGAACGAATTTAGAATTTACTGATTGATTGATTCGAGGCAAGTACACAAAGTTCACAGAACTATAGTAGCTCCTCGCATCCCATGTTTCTAGGTAAACTTTGTTGATGTGTCTCGTCATGTTTACTAGTTTGGGTTTTATTTGTTAGGTTATGTATGCCTGTGGCAGATTCCAAAGGTACGTGTTATGAATAATTGCCAGATTTTTCATTGTGATTTATGAGATATAGGAACAATTTTCATGGTGAGATTTTATGGATCATAATTACGCCTTGATTGTAGATGTCTTTGAAAACAATAAAAGTTGAATATGGATTAAATCATTCTGTTTACTGAAACTACACTAAAATGAATGGAATGTAACATACCATACATTTTAAATTCACTATTCTTTAATAAAGTTGCCCCATATGTGAGGAAAAGCATTATCAATATTAGTTCATGCTTATCATTCAAGTTTCTTGTTTGATTGATCTGTTTCACCTACATCTTTCATAGGATGACGTTTCCATTTCCATGAAACTTGAAAGAAATTTTAACAAGTTTAAAGCAAGAATAAAGAATCATGCTATTAGAGTTTATACTAGTGTATTTTTTGATGAATAAATACATCTTTTTAAGTTTGATAGTAAGCAATAAACATATTGGAAAATTTTTACAACCAAATAAAGTTGAAATGTCAAGTCTAGTTCATGTACAGTGTCTTCGTGATGAAGTGTGTGATGTATTTCTCCATTGATTTGTTGTTATTTATTGTTGAATTGTTTTGAAGATTTGATCTTCCTGTGGATGGATCTTCTGCTTGGTGTACTTAAATTTGCTTTTCCAAAGTTACTATATCTGTCACTAGAAATTTGTGTTGGAGCAACTGAAGTTGTATTAATAATATAACATTTTATGTAATTTTAATAAATAATTCAGTTGTAGTTACATCCAGGGGTGCAGAACATTTCTTTTCAGATTTTTATCCCGACTATTTTGTTGAGAAGGCTGTTGTCATTGGCATTTGGAATGGTGATGTAAATTAAATTAAATTTTATTATTTATGAAAATACTCTTGAAAGGGAAACCATCTTAATGTACATTTATTTATCTGTAGAGTAAAGGGCTAGTAAGTACTATTGAAAAGTAAAAGTTTAATTTTTGGAGGGTTATGTTTGAGTTTTGATGCTGATAGTTTTCTTTTGGCAACATTTCTGAAAAATACAAATTTTTAAAAGTATAGCTTACAACAGGTGTGTTTGGGAGGATACAAAATTTTTTAATTTGATCAAAGAAAAATACAAAATAAGAAAGGAACAGAGGGTAATATTTGGATTTGAAGTCCCATGTAATAAGATAGATGCGAACCTCCAAAAAGACAATGTTTCAGGAGCTTCACTATTGAGCTCAACCTCCCACTGCTGTAAACAAACAAAGAATACATTTGTTCAAGTTTCATTGCAAACTGGTGGATCTAGACCGTAATCAAGAGAGGTGGCGGAATATGTGTTTAAAAATTATGGTTTTACAACAAATTTTATAAATATAATCTTTAAATAAAATGCATCAAATAAATAATTAACAATCTAGTATTATTAATAACAATAACAGTTACTTATTAATGTTATTAACATGGTATTATTAATTTTATTAATATGGTATTATTCATAAATAACAATTATATAATTAATAACAATTATAACTAATAACAATTATTAATATGATAACACTTTTACAAAGTACGCTATTGATAAACTTCAATTTTATCTGTCAAGAGTTCAGGTCCAATGAGAGGAGGCTATAGCCCCCCACAGATCCGGCACTGATTGCAAATGTACTTCAAGATGTAAACAAGTAACATTGACATGGTTATGTACATTATCTTCATATCTGGCCCAAGGTTTTCTCTAGTTTTCCTACTAGTGAACGTTCATGGCAGAATCCTTTAGGCATTCTTTGATAGTATTTAAAGGTATGATCTCTTGTTAGTTTCTGGAAAGGAAAACTCCTTTTTGTTGCTACAAATAAAAAAGGGCTCATCAAATAATGCCTAAAATCTTTTTTCCTTTTCTGAGTGTGTCACATAAACTGAGTTGCAGCCTAAAGAAATATTTTTTTGAATATGGAATATTTGCATAAATGAAATAATGAAATTTGTTTGTGAACGTTATGTCAATCTCTATGACATGTTGTAAAATGGTGCTCTGTTCTGGTACTATTTTACTGCTTTAACATGTCATTCTCACCAAGTTCTATGAAACCTCTTGTCTTGTTTTCATGCAAACTGTCTAAGTTGTCTGTAATTTTACTATACTGAGGAACCTCTGGCCTAGGGATTTCTTTAGTTGAACAGAACCTCAAAAACAGTCATGAAAACAAAATTCTTAGGTCCTTATATTAAAGACAATAAAATATGTCATTGTTACATTGATTCTAAACAAGGGAAAGCTTGAATGCAATTTTGATGTATGATTAATTGAAATACTTTCGGAATATAAATTTACAACAGTATGTGTTTGTTGAATAACTGTTCTATTATAAACTATTGAACATGAAATTTGTTTATCCTCTAGATTTTATGACAAGGTAGCAAGCAATTTTTGTTTGTTTTACAATGGCAGCATGGGAATGTCATGATTCTGCCTTGAGATGCAGAAATATTAAACCTGCCCTTGGACCTTTCTTCAAAATTGATGGGATGGTCCCTTTTTCTGCTTCCAGAGAGTAAATAAGATTTTTGTTCTCCTCGTGATTATTCTTTACCCATTTAGTCACACCATCTAATTAATTTGAGAATGTGTTAGTTGCAAGACATCTCAAATGGTTAGTGTCATTGAGACAGTTAGTTTGAATAAACATGAAGGGGGTTTTAGTTTTCATTTCTAAATTATATGCAACATATTTGTTGATTAAATTGTTATGAAACATTATCATGTTTATTCTGTGTGAGCAGTTTCATGAACAGAGGAATGTAATTATCAGAGGAAATTTTTCTGAAAGGAATTATTATGTCTTATTTTTTAAATATCTTATTTACCTTGCAGTGAATACATTATGCATATCTTTGTATAAAACTATTATTTATATTAAAGGTTTCAATGTCAAAAACTGTCTGAAAAGCTTTATTTTTTATACTATATGTGTGTTTTATTTGTTTTGGAATGAAGTTAAAAGAAACAGGTCTCCAAACAAGGAATCTTCTTGTAACATGGTGAAGGTATTGTTTAGTATGAATGTCATTTTCTTCTATAATAGCCATTAATGATTTTATGATAAATCCTAAAACTTCTTGACTTGTTTTGTAAGCCTGGTAATTGTTACATGAATTTGTAGAGAGTTTTTTATGATCTTGGAAATCATCTGTGCATGTTAGAAGAAATTCTGTTTTGAAAATGTTTCTTTACATTTTTTCTGTTGTTTAAATAATTAGGCTATGTAGATTCTAACATTTCTGTATTGCTTATCATTATAGAAACAAAGAAATATTCTAAATTGTTAAATAAATTTTGTATTAGTCCCAAGATTGAAAATTCAGAAATCTTGAGACACAAACATTCTCTGAGGACAGAATTTTCAGTCTGCAGAATAATGACTATAGGTTTCTGTCAAAAATAATTCAAAGTATGGATGCTGCATAGCTTTCATAATTTGTATCATTCTTAAATTGTTCCTTCATCAACAACACATATTGTGTGGGCTGTCAGGCTAACTCTGTAGATTTTCTGAACAAATCAATATAGGTCATGTAGTGATTGATTAAATAAATATAAATAAATTTATTGTCAAAAAACAGTACAAACTGCGTATGACCACGTGGAGGACAATAAACTGATTTACTCTCCGGAAACAAGCAAGGGACCATCCCATCAATTCCAATCAAGGGCCCTAAGGCAGAGGCGGATTCAAAAAAAATTCAGCAAAAATTCCTAGATAAGATAAAAAGTTAGCTGCGAGTTATAATACTAATAGAATGTCAATATGTTTGTAATTTTAAGCAAAAAATTACATGTAAGTTATTATCGAACTATAGATT
>NNCF01128933.1:46816-65469 GCA_002313205.1 Laupala kohalensis | reverse complement strand
AAAACGGAGAAAAACCCGGGCCAGGATGAGGCTACAGAATTTATGTACACAACCGTGCCAAAATTGAGTACACATAAAACTAAATTAATATGAGCCATACGGCAACACGATCATGCAAGAAAATAGTTTTTGAATTTGTTATAAGTTATTTATAAAGTGCTACAGCAATGGCGTGATAAAGTACAAGACGAATTTAACTTTAATTAAAATCAATAAATTCATTTACAGTGTAGAAGCACTGGTGCAGGAAGTAGTTTTTAACTGCGGATTTGAACAGATTCAATTTCATAATATCTTTTATATTCTTGGGCAGTGAATTATATAGAACGATTCCCGAATGATAAGGTCCTTTTTGGCAAAGAGTGGTTGACACTAGGGCAATGAATATTACTACTATTGCGTGTATAGTGTTCGTGAACGAGACTGTTTCGTATAAAGAAAGGGTGGCACTTCAGTAATTCGGTCTTAACAAACACGACTGTTTCATAAATATAAATGCAGGGAAGTGTTAAGATATTTAATTCCTTGAATAAAGGTTTACAAGAGTTTCGGGGGTGAGATTTACAAATTATCCGATTAATATATTATATACAGCCACTGAGATAATGTAAACTGAAAGAGTTGTTTTCTACTTCTTTTTCAATATCATGTATGGTTTAACAATTCAGGAGATTTTTTTGTTTTTCACAGGTAGAGGCTAATATTAACGGAGTGTAGTTTTTGTCTTAATGTATTTTGCACATAGAAATTCAACACATGACTTTAATAAATAAGAGGAGTATAGCTGTTCTCTGACAGTGCGTCACCTACTAACTGATTGCAGAAGATACTCAAGTATATGGAGACAAATTGGTTTGGCTGCAGATTTACCAACAATTCTCAGAAATGAAATGGATGATGTTAATAAACTATTGAATTTTTTGAGTAGATCGGGGCTCCTCCCACAAGTTCTCGGGAGGGTTTAAATTTGCATTCTTCTTTCTTCTTCCTTGAGTTCTTTCCTTTTATCCTTCCTTTCCATAAATGGAAAATTATAATTTTAGATTTTTTCCCTTTTTATGATATAATGTTTTCGGCAATTGTTTCCTTTTCTTTCTTTTTTTTTCATCTTTGTATTTAGGTATTTGTTGAATTCAGGAGGGTTTTTTATTGGGTATGGTTGAGATATTCGGCGAGTCCCACACACGGGGAGGAGTCATTAAGACTCTTCTTTATGGTGCGAAACTGCGTTTTTTTTCCCACCTGCAAGGGCTTAAATGACCTTGCTGTTGACGAGCCCTAAAGTCCCACAAAAAAGAAAGAAGTCTTTCCCACACCTATTAAAAGACAGTTGAGTATCGTCATGTTATATTTAAATAAATTAAAAACTTAATTATCAAAAGAGCAGTTTCAATGAGTATAACCATGTGGGGGATAATAACCAAGTTACTCTCCAGAAACATACAAGGGCCCATGGGCAGTGGCGGATTCCATATTTATAAAAATATATTATTTAATTAATACATACTGGTATCCATTTATTATTCAAAAATGAATTTTAGATATTATGTGCAGTAAAAATTCGTCATTAATTATAACAAAAGTATTAATGTCATTCCTGCCCAAATAAAATCTACAGGAGAAAAAAAAACTGGCCCGGATGAGGCTACAGAGATACCTTGCCAAGGTTACGTACAGTTACAAATAAAAGGGTTAACAAATGCACGAAGAAAAGGATTTAATCATTATCTAGAGTACTTTTGCAATGGCGTGATAAAGTATAAGAGAAATTAACATCACTTACGTCATCCGAAATGATATGGAAAACAATATTTAT
This sequence comes from Laupala kohalensis, assembly GCA_002313205.1. Lineage (NCBI taxonomy): Eukaryota > Metazoa > Arthropoda > Insecta > Orthoptera > Trigonidiidae > Laupala > Laupala kohalensis. The sequence goes on along the minus strand of NNCF01128933.1, from coordinate 63,653 downwards.
TGGGAAGTGGAATCTCTCATTAACTTCTTTTATTAAGATCAGTCAATTCTTTCACAAGAAACAATAGCTCATTAGAAAGCTTTTAACAGCTGATTTGAAGGGATTACAGTGGTATAAAATAGCGCCACGTCTAAATAACTAAACACTTTGCGCACATCAAAAATGAGACGCTAATATAAAATAGTACTAACGATGTCTTCCCTGAATCACCATACGCATCTTTTTCGTGTTAAGGTAGTACTAGCGGAGGCAGAATCGAATTTCTCAAATCGGCATAAACAAGCAGAGAAAAGTGTATTTATTGTGATTTCAACTTGAAGAACAATTTCACCCAACTTGAAAAACTTCGCTCATTTAAATGAAATATTTACAATTATAATTGACGGTGTAATACATTGCGTCTTATGGAGAAACAACCTATTTTCAAAAAATGACCATCTTTTAAATCACGAAAGTAATGGAAGTTCTTAGATTTGTGGTACATTTTCCGCAGTATTTTTACATCACTTTTATCTATAAGTCACCGGACATTTCAGAAAGCTATTCAACTTCTTCTGAGGTGAGATGCATAAATCACGAAACCGTTGCGATCAGCCGCCATCTTTGTTCACGCTCTTGTGCATTTCAAGCGAGCTCCTGAATATTGTTTGCACTACAGTATTAACTGATAGATACAAATTAAATAATTTTTTCTCATCATTATAATTCAAAATGTTTTGTTGTAAAACAATGACACTAAATATAAATAAAATAATTATACTTCTCAGTGATTTGACTAACTTGGAGTGCAGGTTGAAGACTATGAGAGAGGAGTTAGGATCTTTAATTGTTCGAATCGAACATCCCAACGGTCGCTCTCGACGTCATACATTCGAAGATTACAAATTGAGGCTTCATTGACTACCAAACATTAGTAGTGCTACTGCCTCGCATATAATCATTTCAAACATTATACTCAAAGTCACATAACTTCACCGAGAATAGTGCAATATGGCTTCCCAACGCGAATTGCCAACTTCTGCGAATTAAGGAATATCCTATTAAATACTAATAGCAGTCACTAGAGCCACTATTTTCTCTAAAAATACAAATAAATAACAAACTAAGACACACAGTGATATTCGTTCCACACGCTCGACACAGAAAGAACAGAACACCGTCGCAAGTGCATTGAATTGGTGACCGATGTTGGCGATAGATTTAAGTTTTAAAAATACCGAATGTACTGCCAATGTAACGCGGGGTACACTTATCATTACTCTTAAGGACGATGGCGAAGTAAAAGCGTTGGCTGCACTGTGTACAAACCCTGTACCAACACCGAGTCAGACTGCTAATACATTTATTAAATATTGTCGAGAGAGCAGTTACAAACTACCTATGACCACGTTGAGGACAATAAATTAATTTACTGTTACTACTTTACAAGAAAATATTAAACACAGCGCGTTCCCATTTGTTTTATTTCCGAAGTTAAATTTTCTCATAGAAAAGTAACATGACTGTGAGAATAAAGTAAATAGTGTGTTAAGATAAAATGTTTTGATTGAAGAACTTAATTGCAACAATGTACTATTTCACCCGAAGGAAGGTGTAAATTTATTGGCAGCTCGACAACTTTTCATTCAACAGAAACTCATCATCTTTAGAAAAGTCTACATTTATTGTCTAATCAACAAGTCTGCTTTTGATTAATCGTGTATTAAATTGTTTTTAATTCCTTTTTCGGTTCATTTTGCGAAAGTATAAAAAAAATTAATGACTTGTTTCTTAACGTTTGACGCTCATTATTGCAGATCCTGCAGCACAACGTGCATCTGGTATGCTTTTTTATTTTTATTTTTGTTTATTGTGAACAACGTTAATCTTCATAACATTTTTTCGGGAATTCAATTTTTTTCTGTGCAGTAATTTATGTTTAATGTACTCTCTTCAATGGGTAGATGTTACGTAATCATTAAATACTCGTGCGAGACGTGCAGATTCCCAATCCATATTTGAAAGATCCTCTTAATTTTCTTAACGCTTCGCAAGTTTCTTTTACTCTATACGTCTATAATATTTTAACCTGGTATCCACTTTTAAAAATTGCTGCTCGAATACAATGTCAATTCTTTATAGAGAAACGACTAAACCCTTAAGAAGCACCGCAATCGGAAATTCAGAAAATATATTTTTTGTACGCTGTCTAAAATACCTCGCCAAAATGACAATATATCGGAGTAGTACTTTCAAGATTTAACACGCGTTTTGACGTCTTCTAGGAAAGAGTGGAAAACGATTGAGAGACATTTCCAACTTACATTTTGATATTCACGTGTTTGATCCAATAGCAGCCTCTTCTTACATTTCCACTACCGCTAACCTCTCAACGTAAGAAAGTTATCATTATTGTTAAAGACAAAGACAATAAGTGCTTCTTGCGTCGACTCTCTACCATACGAGAAATCCTTCACGAAACAACGTTAAAAGTCCTAACCGAACCTTTACATGTCAAACTATGTTAAATAAACTAGCAACTCCTTTGAATGAACTAGCAACTTGGTTTCTGGTATCCCGAAACCTTCTGACCAATATCCAATGTGGTTTCAGAAAACAACGGTCAACACTGGATCACCTTGATGCGTTATCCATCGGTGATTGTATGGAGAGAACATCTTGTGGCCATCTTCTTTGACCTGGAAAAGGCATATGACACCACCTGGAGATATGGAATCCTACGCACATTGCATTCGTGGGGTTTTCTAGGTTGTCTTTCTCTGTTCCCGAAGAGCTTCGTATCTCAACGATCTTTCCGCCTTCGCCTCGGTACTCATTTGTCAATTAGTTATCCTTCGGAAAACGGTGTCCCACAGGGCTCAATCCTGAGCGTCACTATTTTGTCCATAGCCATAAGTAGTATTGCGTCAGCGGTTCGAGATCCGGTACATGTCTTTCTCTTCGTTGACGACTTCGCCATGTATTGTTCTTCTAGCAGCATCTCTGTCATCGAGAGGCAACTGCAATTGGTGTTAAACCGTTTACACGAGTGGATCATGTCTACCGGCTTTAGCTTTTATGTATCCAAGTCATGCTGTATGCATTTCTGTAGGATATACAAATCCCACAATGATCCAGATCTTTTTTCTTGGGGGCCATCGTCTTCCTTTCGTTGACTCCGCAAAATTCCGGGGTCTCACATTCGACCGCACACTAACTTGGCGCAATCCCATACGAAAAATATAATCCCGTTGTAATTCATCCCTGAAACTCCTTCGCTGCCTAAGCGCATCATCATGGGATGCAGATCGCACTTGCCTTCGTCGTGTGTGTAGAAGTCTTGTTAAGTCTGTATTAGATTATGGCAGTATTGTGTACGCCTCCGCTTCACCATCGACACTCAGGCCCCTTAACAGCATCCATCATTCAGGAGTTTGTATGGCAACTGCTGCCTTCCGAACCAGTCGAATAGAATGCTTACTAGTAGACGTTCGCGAACCATCTCTTAACAGAAGACGTGATATTTCACTTGGATCTGGTGGGGGTTTCAGATTACCTCACTCGCCAACACATCCATTGCCCCAACTTTTTTGTTCATCTTACACTGCAAGACCCTCCCCAGCGGGGATCCGTTTTAAACATCTGTTGGGGGAAAATGACATATCCTACCTCCTCCAGTGAGATACCTATAACTTGGTCCTTCGCGCAACCAACTTTCTTCTACCTAAACTTTCAAGGCAGGAAACTCCTGCATTGATCGCAGAGATGTTAACCACTACACCACCCTTTCGCCTTCCACAACTAATGTTTGTGTTTGAGTGTTCACAAACTGAACCCTGTACCGTTGATATGTTTCTGTGTTTTCGAACGTGGTATTCGAAGCGGTCTCGTAAAAGTATCTCAACTATGCGCTCTGACCAATCATTGTTTCATAAAGTCAATACATCTCCAGCGAGAAAGATTTTTTTTCAATATGTTGATTGTAATGATTTATATGGTTATGCCATGTCACAAAATCTCGCTTGTTGGCGATTTCCAATGGCTTTCAAAAGAAGAAATTCAAATTTCTTACTTGAAACTAGCGGTGCAAGAACTGAATCGTGGCAATGTGTTGGAAGTGAGTCTCCATTATCCAAACGATATCCACGATGCGTTGCGAGACTTGCCGTCTTGTCCCGAGTGTCAAATTCCACCCGATTCGAATAGTCGGCAACGTTATTTCGTAAAGAACGGTATATCATTCGTATCCAGAATTTGGATCAAGTTTTGACACTTTGTGTTCGCATGAAGCCTAGGCCACACACCTGGAAAGCATTGCTAAAGAGTCAACGATAAATATTTGCTACAATGATTTGCCTCCCGTTGCCCCAATGAAGTATCATCGGCAAAGGCTGGTCACACACATGCCAAGCCTCGCAGAAGAGTTATCGGCAAATATTTGCGAACACAAAACTTTCAAAATATTTCAAACTAAAGCTTTAAGTTACTTGTATCGTCTCCGGTAAATTTCATCGTATGGGGATTCATATTAATCAAAACAGAAGTCGTTACTATTATCATTTTTGTGGCAATTATTATTAAATCGAAGTTCATGGAACACGTATTTAAGCTATAATTCTTGTTCAGCAATACCGGAACAATTTTCGGAGCTCCATTGTAATTAAAGTAGGTATAAATAATATATAGCTATATTCCCTATATATTTTACGCCACCTAATGTAACAACAAAATTTCATAGCGACATTAATAGATTAAACGCACGCGGCATGCTGAGAGAAAAGTACATATTATAATTATAATAAAAACTTCAATAAATATTATTTGAAGTTCATATAACTGTTATAATTGTATACTTATTGCTCGTATTATATCCCCACATATTTTCTAACATACAGACTGGATTGAATTACGATATAATTTACGCGCACTATTGGCGCTCTTCGACGAATATGTAGTCAGATCGACAAACAATCGACAAGGAAGGCGACTCCTTTGTCTTGGAAGGTCCTTGTCGTTCGCATCGACCAGCCTTCCAATATCTTTCAGCATCGAATATTTGAGTATCCTTGCCAATGGGGAAACGGCCACAGCACTCACCAATGATCAACTTTGGAAGACACTTGGCAAAGATCGCCATGTATGTGGCCTAGGCTTTGCCGCACTCCACAGAATTATCACAGGAATTGGTGAGATACGTACATGAACCTTAATAATGATTATTGACAGCAATCATTGTTCTTATTTGATCTTTTTTGTTTTTCAGATTAATAAATGATTCAATTTATGGTATATCAATGGTAGTCGTACGCAACCATCTTGTGAACCGTTGTGCTGGGAAATGCGGTGCTAGACAGTTGATTGCCGACCCCGCTTTCATCTCTAGTCACCACATTGATCAAGATTTGATGACCATTGAACTTGCGAAGGCGGAGATAAAGTTTCAGAAACTGTTGCAGTTAGGCTTGATTATTCGGGAACTGTCGAAACTTAAAATGAATTATTTCTGAAAAAGCATCTTTTTGACGATCATCTTTCATACTTAGATTCGTTTATTGTTATCACGTCTTCAAACTAGTGTGCCGCGATGAGTGCGCTTTCACAAAGTAATCACACCTCAAAACGAGAAAGGGGTGAGTCTGTCCAAAGATAAACGCAGATATGATCCTTCGACAGAGTTTGTAGGTTTACGATCATTCAAATACTTTCTTCTTTTACATTCTGTCGAGCGAGAGGGGTCGGACGACCCGTAATTCAGAAATATTCTGTACTAGATTATTTTTCATGTTTTTTAAAAAATAATACTTCTCATTTTGATGTTCCAACTTGTATACTTTCCAAATCTCATATTTATTCTGTCAAATAAAGTAATCAAACTTGTTGTTTTGACAATAAATGTTTATGACTAGAGAAAAGTTTCGCATGTGGTCATTATCGTATTGACAGCGCTCGTCTCCCCAGGGGACTTACATCTAGTAAGTACGTGTTTGGCAAACACGGGACCCCGAGCTGAGTCTGGCATTACTTCCACGTGTGTAAGGCTCCTTCCTTTCTCTTTCCTGATCTCCTTTGGTCACCTCTTGTTCTTTACGATCCCGACGCTATTAGGGCTAGGGTATCTTTCATTTTCCTCATTTTTGTCCTACCCCTCATTTTTTGTCCCCCCTCATTTTTTGTCCTCAATGTTTTGATGTATGTTTTGAGATATGTTTTGGTATGTTGTAATTCAGGAGGGTTTTTAGTGGGTAGGTTGAGTCATTCGGCGAGTCTCACAAGCGGGGAGAGTCATGTTGGCTATCCGTAGTGCGTAACTGCATTTTCCCTACCTGTACGAGTTTTTAGGGCTCCAATGACCTTTGTTGTCGAAATGAGCCGTAAACCCCCACAAAAAAAGAGATAGCGCACGTAAACAGTGGTATGGAGCCAGAGCTGTTTTTTTTATTCAAAGAGAAATCATTAATTATTATAAGCAAATAGAAGTCTTTTTTTCATGGTACCTGTACATAAAAAGTAACCTTTATTAAGAGAGTTCACTGACATGACTCATTGATTGCTGAGAACACCTCAACAAGACATCTACGTCTTTCAACATAAACAGCCATCCTTGGACTCATGTATTGGTCACCACAGATATGTTAACGAATTTAAAAACGTTAATCGCCGAAATTAAGAAGAATGTATTGTGATAAGACATATTCTACATATGCATCTCTTATCCTTGAAAGAGATTGTTGGCAAACAATTGGACGATGTTATGGGTGCTGATCTTTCACATCTTGTATCAGTGTTACGACGTGTCATTGATACTTAACCAAAACCATAGAAGGCTATGCCAAAACCGAATGAAAACTCACCTCCGCCTTACGATACTCGCAAGCAGGGCTTAGCCAGTTCAATGCTAATCGCGTGACGCGCAAAGAGGCGCGACTTTNNTGTGGAAGGAGAGAGAAGAAAAACAACAAAGAAATAGAATAAAAAGTACAAATTTATTCATAGTTATTAATATTATATTAATGATACAGAACCTCATGGTATGGCGAATGTCACGTTGAAGAAAACAATTGACATGTTTCAGTGCGTTCGGTGAACGTCTTTTGTATTTTCTGTATCACAATTTAGATGTTCGCGGTCGCTTTGCGCACCATGTACAATATTTTTTTAAAATAAGATTTTAACATGATTTCTTTGCTCACTTTTTATGTATAGTTTTTAATGTTCGCCTTTGCGCAACATGTGTAGTTTTTTATAGAAATTTTGACATGATTTCTGTGCTCACTTGTAACGTGTTGTTCCAATGGTCGCCTTAGCTTTTAATGTTCCCCATTGCGCTCTATTACTAACCACTTCTACTTACCTCCACGTGGTTGGTAAGTTACCGCCAAGTTGTTGGTAAACCCAACTAAACTCCTATCTCCTATCGCTCCATGTAGACAAGTTTCAATAACACGCTACATTTCCTATTTACAAATACTACGATGGAAAGCCACACTAGCCCTGGCAGCGTGTAATTTTGAAATAGAAAGCGAATTAAGTAGATATTTTATTGCGGAAATGTCTTGGGAACGTTGATAGAAGAGGCCTCTCATCTTTAGTTTCATAAAAAATTACTAGCTCCGTACTTTTATTAAAATAAAAATATCGGAAAACTAGTTTTTCCAATATATTACAAAAACTACCGATCTTAAAGAAACGTGCAGTGCAGAAGATTTTTGCGCAATGAAAATACGTACAATTTGAATCTTTAAATTGAAATTGGTAAACAAATTAAAATGTTGTGCAAAAAACATGAAAATCGGCCATTTTTTGTTGGTATAATTTTGCAAATAATTATTTAAAAAATAGGTTAAACACCCCTTAAGACGTGATATTTGTAATGCTTAAAAAATGTACAAAAGATGGGTACTGTAGGTGCAATAGCTTTAGCAAAATCCTACTCATTTATCCGCCATTGTATGACTGTACAGCTGCTAATTGTTAATCAAAATTTTGACCTATTGCATTTTAAAAACAAAGAGTCTAACTAACAATTGGTTAAAATTAATAAGTGAGATAAAAACAAAAAGACCTTGAAACTCCATATCTAAAATAAGGAAATTTTTGACCCCTTTTTCTTAAAAACAAATTTAATATCTTTGTTATTTTTAATCCTAGACCTTTTCAGTAGAAAGCATTGAAAAGCTGATTTAAAGACACAAGGTTTTGTGGCAGATAGAACACTCTGTGACCAATAGAAGGCAAATTAACCCTTACAAAATCAGCGCTGTTATTTATGAACATTAAGGATTTAAATTTTTAATGAAGATTTAAACTTCAGTTAAGATGATTACCAAGAGTATGACAGCCAAGAAGAAAATGATGAAATCGTCCAAATTAATAAAAGGCAAAAGCTTTGCTAATGTTTCTTTATTGTTAAGAAATGTTTATTTAGTTTAAATAATCATTGTCTGCCGTACTAATAAAGGAGAAGTAAATATTACTTCGAGAGTAAGCAAAGAGTTGTGAAAAAGAACATGGAGTAACTGGTGTCCAAAGTAAGTGGGAAGTAGTTACCATGGTAACCACTATTCCGGGCAGACCCTAAGTTTAAGATAGAATGCACCTCTCTGGTGGGTCAGGTGGTAGAGTTCTTGCTCTTCACCAAAAGTCGTCCCGGGTTCAATTCCCAGTGGGGCCAAAAAAATATTTGTAGCTTTTTTTTCACACGAATGTCCATATAGTTGTGACTACTGTGAACCTCCCTTCCTCTATCCTCCTCCTGCTAGTATCAATAACTCTAATTATTACTAACCACTTCCTCTAACTCCTCTACTTGGGCCAAGTTGTTGGTAAACACAGCTAAGTGGCTCACATTTTAACAATAGCCCTACCACTCAATTCCTACCTCCTATCACTCCATGTAGATAAGCTTCTATAGCACTTAGCTATATTTCCCATTTACAAATACTACAAGGAATGATATAAACCTCACTTTATGCATAGTAGAAGCATTATCACCTGGATATACAAGGAATATAAGTCAACTGCTCAACAGTCATGGTCTAAGAGATGAGAAATCGAACGGCCAGCATAATTATTCGTAATGAACTAATCTTTGGCAGTAATGAAACCAAAGTACTAGCTACATCTAAAATTCTTAACCTTCATTATAGAAGTATTCAAATAAAAATGTAATCCTGTAAAAGTTAGTGTGTGCAATACTATTTCTATTACATAACTATGCGAAGTCAGTATCATTACTATCAGTTTTCCCAATGCTAGATACAATGTTAATTAGGGACAGGAAGAGAGGACAAAAAAACTTGCAATTTATCGTGAAAATATTTATTATGACTGATTAAATACTTTTCCTTCCTTCTGGTTTCCACTGGAACAGATATAGTTTTTTATTTTGCTATAATTCTTTAAAAAGATGTTGGTACAAGTATAAATTAATTTTTTTTTTGTTAAGAAATATAGAGAGTGCATTTCACATTCACCATGCAATAACTCTTCATAACATTCTTCTAATCACTGTTCGAGAGTCAGACCACACAAAAATTTTTGTTCTTTTTAAATCTCAGAAACCTATTTTCATTTTCTCACAACAAAATATGTGAATGTTATCAAATGACAACATTCATCAGTGGGATACTTTAATCCACCTCTATTAAGATTGTTAAAATGAAAAAAATGGATTATTTTATTTTTTTGCTCTCAAAAAAACAGTGAGATACTAAGAGTCCATTTCATCTCTTGGCTTCATAATATTTTGGCTCAAATATTCCATCAATGAATCAGCGAGTTCGTCATGTCAGGTTCCAACTATCCATGGTAAGTGTATAATTAGTTTATTATCCTCCGTGTGGTCATATACAGTTTGTAACTCTTTTTTTTTTTTACAATAAAGTTTATTATATTTATTTATTATTTATTTATAAGTGCACCTAATTTTTTATGATAACTAAATATTAAACAAAAGATGCATGAATAGTAAAAAGAAACATTATTTAGAACCAAATGTAGGTAATGTCATCTTTTTATGGCCGAGTAATGTAAACTGAAGTTAACACTAAATGACATTATAACTTTCTAAAATGAAATAACCAGCTAGTGTTGTAATATTCCTGAGGTAGTTGGGATAAAATTTTGTTGGTTTAAATGAAGGTATTGAAATTAAATGAATAAATTATTTGCCTTTGAGGTATTAAATATTTTTAAAAAATTCCAAAGTCGATACTAGACTTTTATAAATTTCGACATCCGATAATGGTTATAAGTGATGTTTAAATTCACCGCGAAGTGTGTCCGGACACTCGTATCCAAAATAGATTGAATTCTCGAAACATCTGAGACACTATAGGTGAACATGAAGCTGAGCATAGCTGGAGTCTACGAGGACCTATGGGAGATGCTAATAGGAGGGCACCTGATTTGACACCTGGGCGTAATCAACACACCAATGAGACGACTCCATAAGACATCTCGCCTCTGCAGTTTTTATCTCTAATGACGTTTGGCATCGATTCGTCACTATTTAGGTAATCATTCTTTTGGATGAGCTAATGATGGCTTTCCACTTTCAAAACATGGTGTGATTGATTATTTACTTGTGTCTAATGTATTGCGAAAGACAATTGATAAATGACACAAGTAACTTCATTAGTCGCGGTTGTGCTGTTATCCGATTGGACAAACTTTACTATCCATAAACTGATATGATGTCCAAATGAGCCTTCAGCTCGTACGATGTGCTTGAACGGATACGTTCCATTCATGAATGTCAAAGAATAACCTTTGTGTAAAATCAGTGTTAGTTTAAGATTTGTAATGTGTGGTAGTATTTGTAATGATTTATTCTTATTTTGGGGGAAATGCTTTGAGGGGATTATTTGTAGTCATGACAATCACGTGCTTGTTTTGTTGAAATTATAATAATTTTATGAACAATATGTTTCCTCCGAGAAGGGTTTGTGTGTTTCACGCCAATGAATCGGCCAACCCATTTCCCTGTCCTTAATTGTAAGCTCTGTGGCGTCAGTGATTTTGCTCCGCCAAGTGAGCGTTAGATGACTCCTTCATTTTTTTTCTGTTTTTCCTTTCAAAATTAAAGTATATTACAATATATAATGGACGTAAATAGTAGAATACATAATTATTCAATTCAAATATATTTCCCTTTTAAAATGCACTCTTACCATGTAATTTATCAATAATTACTAATAAATAACTACGTTCCAAAATACTTAACATGATTGACTCAATATTTTTTGTTTTAAAACAGTTAATTTTAAGTAGTAATATAAATATTTAATTTACACTTTAAATAAGGCCAACTGTAGGACAATCTTTCATCTATGTTCAAGAATTGTTAATATCATATAATTTTGATAATTAAAAGCTAACTGTACAGGAAAAATTACCCAATATTTTCAAACTTCCCTAATCGACAAGTTTCTATTACATTTTTAGGAAGTCGTGTTTAGTTCGCTTCAAATACACGAACAATAAAAAACACAACACAATGCAAATTCACAGTATGACACAAAGAAACACAATGACTTCACGAAAATAGTACAACATAGAACTCAAATTGAGGAACAAATATAACATATGTGTGTGTGTGTTCAGTCTTCCAGACAGCATTATATAAACTATAAAGATTATACTCTTTAAAACTTAATTACAAAAATTATTCTCTTTAAAACATTATGTTTACATGGAAAATTTTATATTCTTCTCCCATTCGAGGGCTTCATCAGTCAAATTATGCACATCTGCAATGTCTCCGTTTTTCAAACCATACTGAGAGCACGCTAGTACATGGTCCATATTCTGAATTCCTCCACAGTCGCACATGAGGTCCGCGGTAAAACCCAACTAAGCCAGTTCATGTCTACTTCTTCCCACGCTAACTGCAGTTCGAAACCAGGCACCTCTTGGGTTGGATCCTCTACTAGCCCATAGTTCCTTGTCTTCATTTGCTGCCATTCTTTCTTTCACATGTTTGGGTCCAAGGGCGAAATATTTAGCCGAAACGAATTTTGGGATTTAAGACGATTTCGTTGTAAGATAAATTGGTGAATGGGTAGAGAGGGATTTATGGAGATGATGTGGCTCAGTTTCTGTCCCGCTTTTAGTCGTCTATGGTCGGGAGGATCTATGTGGACCAGAACGGGGAGCCAAGGAGTCGGAGTGGGTCTTAATGTTCCCGAGATTATTCTCATTGTTTCCTTGAGTCGCACATCCAGCTTCTTAACATGGGCACAGCGCATCCACACGGGGGCGTAGTATTCTCCAGCGCTGTACACAAGGACAAGTGACGATGTTCTTAGTGTTTTAGCTTTGCTGCCCCAGGTGGTTCCTGCAAGCTTCATTAACAAATAACAAGGTCAAGTGCAGCTCAAGAACTGATGCTGTTCCACCGAGTTTAATGGCCTCAATGACAGCGGCGGACACAAACATGTCCCTCAGAGACTGTTCCACCTGCAAACACCCCTTCACTCAGTTTTCAGCCAATCAGCGATCGAGGCAGTGAACTCCAAGGAAGCTATGTTCTGGAAGCGTTAAGCTGTTATTTCTTAGCAGCAATAAAAATACGTAACGAGGATGTTAAATTAACTGCTCCATAGATATTATTAAATCTTGTTGAAACGAAAAGTAGAAACAATTAGTAATCAAAACAGTTCATTCTAGTAAATTTCTGAATATGTTCCTAATAATTTCTAAGAAAGATTATGAGAAGATGATATAAAAATGTATATGGACGTAAACTCACTCGAAGGTGCAATTACAAACATGATTTCCATTTCTTCAACAAAAAAGAAAATACTATATATTTGAAGGAAAAAAATGACGTACCCGATAGACGCTGGGTCATTCCATATCACGTCAACCAAGATATGGCACCCATCATCTCAGATTTTGATGAAATTTGGCACACTTGTTCATACCATCAAGTAAGCGATTCATATGAATTTTTAGGTTACTGGGTCTCATAGTCTCTTCATTAAGTAAATTAGACATTTTGCATTTTTCGGGAAATTGTTGCTCTCGTGAGTGCAGGTAGAGATCTGCGCATTTAATAACAAAATTTATAACTCCGAATATAATTCATGAATCAACATAAAAATTTATGTGCACATACTTTAAAGAACATACATTAAGGGAAACAATATGTCAAGCTTGTATGTATAGTAAGAAAGTTTTTAAAAATTGGGAAAAATGATTTTCTATCAATTTTGAGCGTGAAATTCTTTCTCTCTGTCAATTGATACATCTCATAAAAGGCCAAAATCAGACCTTTATTATTTTTTGCGAATAAGAGCTAAAAGTGTGGGAAAAACAAGTGTGGAAAAAAAAAATTGGTCCCTCCCTTGCCTGTTTAGTAATTTTTTGTTATAACAATAATGTTTTTGTGTAGTATTACATTTTAGTAGGAAAAGTAGATCATACATAGTACAAATCGCTTTATTTGTAAGTAATTTTATCCCTCAATGCATTTTGAAACATTGTGTAAAGTATTCAGCAACATGTCGTCAATGCCTGTCACTTATCTCGCACTGCTTAGAACAACAAACATTATGGGATTCTGGAAAATGTGGCACTGAATAGTTTGCTGCGTCGACAAAAGTGCCGTGTCCTGCATTTTGTGGGTTTGGGAGTTTGCATCTTATCGTTAATTGTGTTCTTTCTTCAATCTCCATCAGTTCAAAGGAGTGATTCATAGTCTTGCTTATGGCTATGTTTGTTTTTCTGGATGTCTACCGTCTTGTTTTAATCACTCCAGGGTTGTTGATTATTTTCATCAAACCTTTTTTTCTTCTAGTTATAAGGAAGAGTTTTCATAACTGTCTCAGCTATATTCAGCATCTAGCGGTTCAACATTAAATCTTGAAAGTGTAGAAATTTTTTTCTGTTTTTTTTACAATGACACGAAGTAGGGAGCCGTTGCCTGATTGTAGTGTAGTGGAAGTAAAGAAAACTGTCACATGAAAACTTACCCAAAAATGAACAAATTGATAAATATTGGAAGTTCTTAAATTGCAGCTTAAAAAGAGCTTTTGGTTTTAAGAGGTGAAGTGCTGAATGTTTACTTACTGTTTGTGAACATTATAAAAATATTACCTTTCGAAGTATGAAACCTATCAAACACCGTGCTTTGATCCGTTTGAAATACATAGAATTTAAATAAGGAAAGGGCAGAGAGGTATAGCTTTAAATTACGCACTTCAAATAAATACTATGATTGACGATGTAAAATAAGTAGTTAATGGGCAAAAAATCCGTCATCGCTGCTGAGACCAAGTTAATTATGAATTAAAAAGTGATGAACCTGAACGCGTACCTTACAATGATGGTGTTGTGAGAAGTTTACATTCTGAAGCAGATGTCGTGAAGCCACTCGGCGATATGCACACCCAGCATATTAGATTGAGGTCGGGTGTCCAAAGAGAGAGAGAGAGAGAGAGTGGGTCAGTAGGTCTTGACGTCATGATTATAAATCATATATAAACGAGAAGGTATAGTAAAAACAGAGAGAGAGAGAGAGAGTGGGAAGGGAGAAGACGACAGTGAATGGAACCGGAGCGGACCGGTTGTTACTTTTGTGGAAGTTGCCTTTCGGTGACGCCCGAGTACACCCTTCCCCCTCCATTACTTCCTTGCGGGGGTCAGCCGACCTGGTGGCGGGCCACCACCCCGCGCCACCGTCTTCTGAGAGTAGAGTCGGCAAGGACCTGAGTTCGACTGTTCTTCCCAACGCGTTGCTGTTGGACCGCCATGGGAAAACTCGATCTCTCTCTCTCTCTCTCTCTCTCTCTGGCACACGACTCCATTGTGGCTTTGTGTAAGTATTAAATCACGTCAAACACACCCTGGGTTTCTCTCGAACTGACCCCCGACCTAACCTCATAACCCCCTTAACCTCCCCCTCTCCCCGAAATTCCCTCAACCATTCCACCCCCCTTTCTCCCCCTCACGTCGCGTCCAACCCGTCTCCCCCGCATCTCCAAAACCGGTCCATGTCTGCTGGTCAACGAGAGTTACATCGCAACATTCACAGCCGGATGAATTCAAGTATCGACCGCTCCATAAAACTCACAGGAAACGATGTGTCATTCGGTTTCACATTGAAGCTTCTAGAAGTCCGGTTCTCTTTGTCTAATTGCGCAGTATTACTGCACATGTAACCTTTGATCAGGGCTCCCCCCTCTAAAGGAAGGACCACGCCCGCATAAAAAACCTTATAAATACGTACATTGGAGACGCCTCATAGTAGTATGTACCAGGCCTGTGTTGAATCGCTCTCTGAGCCACAGGTCTTGGTGCCATCACTCGCTCACTCAGTAGCGCAACCCGCTGTCGTCTCCTGTTCGAGTCTCGAGAAGGCCACTAATGTTTCATTGGGTATGAATATTGCACACATGTCGGTGAAGCCATGGCGATTTGTACCGATGGTCCTAGCTTTAGGGCACACTTGTAATTAGCTTGAGAAAACTATGTTTATTAATCATTCAATATGAAACGCAATACGTATGTATCATTAATATCTAAATCTCTGATGTCCAAAGCGACAGGGAGGTTTCTTGAGAAACATTAGACCTAGGTTTAAATTATTCTCTATTATATTTTCTTAGTGATAGTTCACAAATGAATCACTAGCCTGTTTAATGCTCTCATTACATATTTTAATGTAATCATTTAAATGTTTTTCTCCGTTTTTCCTTCGGGTAGAGACGTATTTCTTATACAGGTTCTCTAGGCTTTGTCTAGGGGAATGTTTATTGTAACAATAAATCGTGAATTTAGTGTTTTTTCAGCTCTTATGATTTTTAAACACTATACTCAGAATAATCTATAGTTCGATAATAACTTGTACATGTAAATTTACAAACATATTTGCGTTAAATTACAAACATATTGACATTATATATGTATTATAACTCGCAGCTAACTTTTTATCTTATCTAGGAACTTTTGCTGAAATTTTTGAATCCGCCTCTGCCTTAGGGGCCCTTGATCGGAATTGATGGGATAGTCCCTTGTTTGCTTCCGGAGAGTAAATTAGTTTATTGTCCTCCACGTGGTCATACGCAGTCTGTACTCCTTTTTTGACAATGAATTTATTATTAAATAACTCTACAAACGAAGGTTTTTATTCATTAGAATCATATTTCAAGTTCAGTAAACATTATATTTATCTAGTTTGATGAAATGTTTTACTACAAACCCAACGTCATCTCCATGTAGGAAAAATCCCGGTCAGCTCTACCACTTATATCTGAGGTCTATCCTTCCCACTCAAAGTCCCTTAAGGGCTGACCCTTAAAGGGCTTTGCGACACGTTTAATGAATTGTCATTTCTAAGTTAGTAAAGTGTACTTTCAATAGATAAGAATGGTGGTAAAAT
Source organism: Laupala kohalensis (assembly GCA_002313205.1). Classification (NCBI taxonomy): domain Eukaryota; kingdom Metazoa; phylum Arthropoda; class Insecta; order Orthoptera; family Trigonidiidae; genus Laupala; species Laupala kohalensis. Next base: position 47,290 of record NNCF01128933.1, on the reverse strand, counting down.
GTATAAAAACGTCTCGAAAGCTATGTAATAATGTCATTTCAATCTCTTTGGCCTATTTGCTCAAAAGTCGTACGTCGATGAGAAGGCTTATATTTTCAGTTTTAACGGGAGAATAATTTTTTTTTCATTTAATACATTGTTACGAACAAATAACCATTCGTCGCAAACATAAACAATATGTAGGGGGAAGATAAAGGTATGATAGGGTTCTTTTTAAGGACACGCTTCGGATTCACAAATTAACATTTATTATAATACTAGCTGAATACCCGGCTTTGCACGGGTTAGGGAGAAACAATAATATAAATATACTACATAAATAAAAACAACAAATTATAAAGCACAATAATACACTACTTCATACAAATTTAAGAATCTTCTTTATTTAACACCTGTTTATAAACTACATTTTTTGTTTCATATCCAGGAGAAAGAATATATAAATTTTTAGGCGAACCTACTCTGGAGCAAGCA
>NNCF01128933.1:33037-43600 GCA_002313205.1 Laupala kohalensis | reverse complement strand
ATATTTAATTCCTAGAATAAAGGTTTACAAGAGTATCGGGGGTGAGATTTACACATTATCCGGACTGTCCTCTTCGGAATTCTAAAAAGTTTGAATACTCTGTCCGGAATTGACCCAGAAGGTAATGCCGTAACGTAAATGGGAGTAGACGTTTGCAAAATAAACGCAACGGGATGTACGTGGACAAACTACGTTAACTGAGTTTCGGAATGCGTAACACAATTTGCTTAATTGGGAATTAAGATTGTAAATGTGACAATTCCATTTGAGGTTGTCTTGAATATGGTGTTACGAACGAATAACCATTCGTCGTAAAACATAAATAATATATAGGGGGGCTTGTGTGTTTCAACAAGCATGGAGAAGATAAAAGGTATAATAAGGTTCTTTTTGTGGACACGCTTCGGATTCACAAATTCACATTTATTATAACATAACATTTACACATATTTTCTTAAATCTACAAATACAGAATTACAAACTTGATGTTGAAGTAGAAAATTTGAAGTTGGTCGTTGTGTGCGTTCAACGCTCTGTCAACAACACTTTCTACAGAGTTTATACAATTAGAAACATGAGNTTTATACAGAATTACTATAGTGGACATTTGCAAAAGATGAAGTGGGATTGTTAAATCTCCACGAAATATAAAAAAAGCCCTCTGTTCTCGAGTTTTCGAGAACGCCCCCAGATATCAACTAAGTGATAGTTACAATTTACCTGCTTTAGTAAATTTGAGTTGGTTTTTTAGAAACCTTAGATATGCGCAGGATTTTTAAATCCATCGAGAAATTCTCTCGATGTAGTCCCCACTTACGAGGAATTAGAGTTGTGCATTAGATCAAGCGATTCTAAATGCAGGTCTCGTTATTACGAGAATAGATACTTAGTAGTAAGGTGAAGTGCTTATCAGTAGCCTTCTCTCCGCTGCCATGGCTGCGTTGCCGTGGTCTTCCGTTGNCCGAGGTCTTCTATCGGAAGGTTATCTCGTCCCAGATCAGCAGTGATGTTTGTTGAACATGCTGCTGTAACTTAGAGAATATTATGAGCATTTGTGTTCGTAGTCGTTTTGCTGCGAACGTCGCACTATACGAAAAAATAGCACAACAGTTATATGATTTCAATTTAGGAAATCATGGTCCAAAAAGTTTATGTTGAATGAAACATAAGTTTCATCGTATCACACTATAATGAATAGCACAACAGTTTGGCTTTATGCCACGACGATACATGCCGACGCACGACAATGGAATGGATCTGGATGTTTTGCCCGAAGGCGAATAATCTTGAGAGTCCCTAATCGGTAAAGTCACAATCGGTAGTCTGAATCGAGTTTCAGAGTGTCATTATGATGCTCTGAATGTAAACTATGTCGAGTTTCCTCTTAACATGGCGAAGCACTGGTCACAGCAGTTGGTATTACGCCACGACGAAACACGACGCAGCATGACGACGCACGACGATGGAATGGAATGGATGTAGAGACGTTGAGTGCAGCCGTATTTATAGCTGCCCAGGGAACGTGCACATAGGGCGCGTTCATGAATGTTGAGTCATGGAGCGTGCATAGTGAGTACGTTCATTGTTCGTATCGATAGTCTCGATTGTATCGAAACTCACTTTCGATAAGTATCGATTGTATAGGCATGGAGCTTATAGCTCAGAGAGCGTCTATATACAATGAATGTCTATATAGACATGGAATGTTTATACACAAATACAGTTTTCATAGAACGTTTATAATAATAAATACATAATAAACAATAATGAGAAATAAGAACCCCTTACAAACGTTTGGTTTGTAACATACATTCTTACGTACTTTCTCCCGTTAAATTGCAAAACAGTGAAACAAATGTATTTGTATCAGTTTGATACAAATAATTTATTACATGTGCTCTAAAATCGAAATACATGATTTCCTCTTAAATAGTATTTTGACGTCGTTAAAATGGTTCTGACGAGTATTGCCAGTTGAATCATTCAAAATTCTAAACTTAACTTTAAATTACTTTGAATGGTAATTTTATGAGAAATAGTTATTAGTTCTGAAAACGCATTTGCTCTGACGAAAGTTATTTTATGAAGAATGTTCGATGAATTGGTAATTCTATTGAATCTTTTCGCTTAGGAATCATGACTTGTTAATTGCTTGTATGCATATGTTTATGTAGTTTGTAAATGTGGAGAGGACAAAAGCGGTTTATAATATCTATTGATCCCTAAAGATAAATATTTTTAAAATATATGTATAGGTTCCTGACTATTAGTTTTTTTTCATTTTATTTTGTTTAAAAGATTCGGAATGTAATTTATTTTTGAATGTGATTTCTTATCTAATAAGAAACAATGTATTTCAACCAAACCTTATATATTACTTAAATGACCGGAGAGGCGCGTTTTATCATTTTGAATAAAATACATCATATATATTTGCATCAATCTTTGCAAAAATTTAGACCTTCGAGTCGGAAAATCTACATTAAAAAGGTGGAACTTGAATTCGGGAAAGCAGCGATTCTCAACATAAATCTGCAAAAGCTGAAAAGTTTTATTCTTACTTTTCCTGTGCCCTAATCACACAGTATTCGACCACGGTACGGTGAAAAAAAATAGTTTAAACGACAAAAGTTCCTCTACGTGTTCTCATAACTTAAATATACGCTTAAACAATGATTTACAATTGTAATCCAAATACTGAGGAAGTTTAAATTCCCGTTAAATTATTTATATTACTGAGAAGTAATGATATCTCCACGCTTCCTAAACGTAGCTTCCTTGGAGTTCTCTGTCTCGATTGCTGATTGGCTGAACGCTGAGTGGAGGGGTGTTTGCAGATGACGTGTTGAGGCCACTGAAATTGAAGAAACAACTGCAGTTCTTGAGCTGCCGCTTGACCTTGGTGACGCCAGAGGAAGTATTGCAGCATATAACGCAGTGGGCTGACGAAGTCTAGGATAACCCACTCCATCTTGGTGGTAGACATTATTAATGCCAAGCCAGGTGAGTTTTAGAGAAGGATATCTTCGAATTAACTAAACGAACTCATTCAACCGCTGTATCTTCGATCACATTAAATTAGGAGAATTACTTTGCCATTTAACTAATTCATTGAATATAAGAGACGTTTTATTCGTGGAATAAAATTAATTTTTAATAATTTGTGTCACACGTAACAGATTCCCAAATCGGAAGAAACAATGAAAAAATATATTGAAAAAAACTGTCATGAAGATGTACAAATTATTTAAGACGACACAGCATGAAGTTAATAAAAATAGCGTTGTACAGATAGCGTTGAATTTGCAATTGTTGCAACTATAAAAACAAACTCAGTCATTTTAGAATGATAAATTGGTAATGTTGCTTAAGCTCCACAATTACCAAGTCAGTCATTTTACTTTGCTTTGAGGAAATTCAACTTAAGAAGAAAAAAAAACATGAACGGCAACGCAATATGTTTATTAGTTTATTGTATATTAGTCTCAGTAAATTACTTTATTGTCCTCAACGTGGTCATAGGCAGTTTGTAACAGCTCTCTTGACAATAAATTATTTATTTATTGTCAGTATAACTGGCTTGATGTTGGTATAGAAACTGTGCTCAATAAAGCCAACGCTTTTACTTCGCCATCGTCCATAAAGAGCAATGATAAGGGTACCTCTACTATTAATAATTATTTGGATACTGCTTAAATTCTTTGTGACCACGCTTTTCCTGAAAATTTTCTATCAAGATGTAGTGGGACGATATAACTTCACATTATCAGCTGATGAGAATGAAATTGTGGACCGTTGCATTCTCACGAGTGTTTCAAGGATTTGTTTCGTAAAGGTTGGCAGTTTATTTTAGGCAGCCATATTGAATAATTTTATGCAAAGTATCGTGACTTTGAGTATATGACCTTGAGTGCAATGAATCAATAAACTTAACGAAAGAAGTATATTTTCTTAAGCGATTCAAGTCTTTTCAACGTCATCATAACTTGTTTTTTCTGTAACTTCCAAAATTTCAATTAATTCAAACAATTCCCTTCTGTTTAAATGCATTCCTTCAAATTGAATGCTACTGTTTCTCCTGGTACATTTAATTGATATTACCTAAGGAAACAAATTTCTCAATGTTTAATCTGTGCGACGAATTTGTTTAAAAAAATACCCCATGGGTATAAAAGTAAATACTCGAGTTTCGTCATAATCTCTTTGATTTCAATGTAAAGCACGAAATGTGCGCCATCATCAATCTGGTACGAAATATTTGGTGATAACTTTTTAAAACATTTTGATCTTATCCGTTTGATTTTTCTATAACTATTTTCTAAAGAAAATAAATAACGTAGTATTGATGACTGACAAATGTATTTCAAGAAATCACATAACAGTAATGAATGTTGAGCTCGAACTTCGTGTTTGTTATTACATTAAAACTCAAAACTAACTAAGTTCTAAACTTGTGATTTTAGTTTTCGAATTATTTTTCCGCATGTACTCTGCGAGAATTTAAAGAGTACGTAACAAGCCAAGGAGAAAACTGACTTATTTCGATGAAGGGAAACGGATTAAACTTTGCTCACCAAACGTTTGCTGATTTCTTTTTTGTCTGGAAATGACAGATGTATGTGTTCTTCCAGTGAGGTTCAAAAATTTGTGTTTAAAATGATGAATGAATACTGTACTTTTGCTATTCGTAGAAGATCAACTGGAAAAGCAGTGTACTCTGCATGCAGTAGCAAGAGGAGTAGAGGATAATGAACGATGCTTTTGATATGAAAGAGATCCACTGTTAATTTGGATTTTGTGAATACGTTTGGAGAGTATGTTATAAGAATTATATCTTGTAGATTGCACATGTCACGTGATCAAATGTAAGGTAATTCATCCTATTGCACGATTTAATGTTTTGTTAAAAAGTGTAGCTGTTCATAATTATAAGTGCAATGTTAAGGATAAGGTTACCATTCTAGTGCGCGAAATGCGAAAGCCTAAAGCTTGGAGATACTCAAATGTAAAGAGTTTTAGTCATCACGTGTAGCGAAAAGCATATCGTCTGCATTTGAAAACTTTTACCTTCAATATGTGCTCCCTTGAAGATTAAGGAAGAAATACTTTAGAATCAATTACAATGTTGACTTCACTCGAAAAAACAATGAACCATGAAGAACTAAAAAAAAATTAAAACTCTCGACACTTTGATTCATTTGTTAAGAAAACCTCAGTCTCTACACAGTTTCCAAATCGTTCTGAATTTTACTATGATAATAAAAAAAATTAATGATAATAGCATAATGGAATAGTGGAAATTATGTCATAAGCTATAAATTTGAGGTGAGTTTCATTAAAGTGTCTTGAATGAACAGAGTCCCTTCATAATATTATTTTCTGGGTTTCTTACAAAGCTTTATTTAAAAATGTAAATGTTTTTCACAGAGATCGATTATTTCCGATTAAACGTAGAAATTGCCGCTTATATTTTAATGTAGGGCCACTTTCGAATTATATTACATTTCTTCAATGTTATGAGGTATTCTAGTCAAATTCTCGTCAAAATGAAACATATCAAATTTCTTTACATTTCCACCTGCGAATAGTTTGCAATGTTTTATTCGAATTAAAAATTCGGTATTGTGTTTTGAGGTAACTCCGCTCAGAGCATCCAAAAGTTGAGCATTCAAAATTTTCTTTTCGAATAAAAAAGAGAATAGTTTGATTAGAATGTAAAAGATAACCCCGAAATTCGTGTAAATTTTTGTTTGAGGAATTAAATTTCTTCCTTGATATTCTTTTTATGAAACAGATATTTGTTAAGACTGGATTACACATGAGTTATAAATAACTGTCTTGTTCATAAACACATAACTAGCGTGTTAATCACTCTTTTCGAAAAAAAAACCCGCTATCATTCTAAAATAGTTTTGTAGAAATTAAATTGTTTAATTTCGTGGTTAAAAGCTTCCTATTGACCCGTTATTTCTATAATAATAAAAAATGTTGAATTTAATGAAAGAAATTTGTGTATTTNAAAATGTTGAATTTAATGAAAGAAATTTGTGTTTGATTTTCCCTATTAAATATTTATTTCGTAAAATTGTACAGAATATGAAATAATGTAAACTTGTGTATCTCTTCGCGTCTCAGCTGCACAACTTTTAAAAATTCTTCATAAAAATACATTACTTAATGCTGCTTCTTCAATACGCCAATAGGCAAGTTGGTTTCCAATGAATGGAAGACAATGATTGGCTTCTGCAACTGATCTCGATCTGTCCCTACGATGCAGCGCATTGGCAAGGCCCATTCTGCCTCGACTCCTGTTCTTAAGTGACGCTGCTTTTGAAGACAGAGGGGAAGGTATTCGACACTTTTCTGCTTCTATTGTTCATCTCGGTCAACCATGAAACAAGTGTCGCAGTTGCAAAATGATATAAAACCACCTTGTGTACGTCTTATGCAAATATCTGTCGTATTATTACAACTGAAAATAAAATGTGGACACACTACTGGAATTATAAGAATTAACTGTTAATTTGTCCTTTTTAGAAAAACTCGTGTCATAATTGTACTTTCAAGTACAGAAGTATTAAATCCATCACTGCCTCTGGGATATATTATTGGAATTATTGAGAAAGTTCCTTGTTTAATTAAGGGAAAGTAAATTAGTTTCTTACCATCCAAGTGATCGTACAATGATTTCAACTGCTCTTTTGAAAATAAATATTTTATTTATGGTTAGTACATTTTTGACACTTGTCATAGATTGAGAAGTTGTACTCTTGATTAATTCTTTTTCTTTTTTAGGGCTCTGTCCTATTATTTTACGAAGAAAGTGCCTTCTTCCAAGATCCCTGGCCGTTCGTTGCATTCAGAGCTGCTGTGGAAAGCTGTTTCCCTTTGGTTGAAGCTGAAGTCATACGATATGCTCTGGACATTTCCACCTAAATCTAACGAAGATGAATCCAAGAGACTCCAGCTTCGACAAGATCATAACCACTGTCACTCCCGAGAAGAAACCATAGCTAACAGATCATTCCTAGGAAATTAGTTGCCATAAGCTAGGTAGATTAATAGCACTCGTGATTATACGAATAGGAACACAAGCCTTGATGCACCCTCCTCCTACCCCGAGAATAATAAAGAGGGAGGGAAAAAGTGTTTTGCACTTTCTGTCATAAGCCTAATGCCAGGACATCTGCTCAAGTGTCGTGTAGTTGTGCAAAGGTGCTTCTGAGCGGCCTTGGGTCCCGTCCGCTAACTGCGTTCGCTAAGGTGATAGGTGCCATGTGCCTCCAACTCATTGGTCTGTAGATGAAGAAGGGTTAATAGAGAATGGAGTCATATTATGGTAATTCGGATTCAGTCCCGCAATAGAAATATTGTAATGAATGTTTCTTTGAATATAAATGTAGCTCTTAATTGAATTAAAAAATATTTGACATACGAAGATGAAGCGTGTCATTCGTCATCTCAATATCATTTAAGTGGTTCGTTGATGAGGAATGAAATGTCACAATTGTAAAACTAAACATATCACTCATTTTCCTTACTTTACATAAAGGTTTGATTATCTTACTGAAACCTGCAATCTGATTTTGTATCTAATCGCATTGTCAGGGACAAAAGCATTGCCTTATTTAATGTGTTGCTGAACGGAAAAGACACATTCATTCAATTATTAAAGCAGCAGTTGTAAATCAGAAGATGGAACAATTTTATGACTATATTTTAAAATGCGTATGAGAATAGAAAAAGAGAATAAAGCACAGTGTTGCAACAAATGTTGAAAAACAAGAAGTGTCAATTATGCTATCGACGCCGTAAATATCATCTAAGGCCAGTATTACACGATCATATTTCTATGTCATAGATATATGATCAAATATAAGTCATTGCTTCTCTCAACGAGAACATACGTCATAGGTACATGATCATAGCTCAACTATTATCAAACCTTCTGCATTACACGGACATAAGTTTCATCTAAGTTTCTGGACAATTGATCTATGTAATTGAAATATGATTGCGAAATACTGGTCTAAGTGGAAATTAAGAGAATTTTTCGTATTGATACATAAAGGTCTGAAGTTTTTGGATCAATTGAACGCACACGGAATAAAGAGATGAGTCAATGCTTTTCTTTTTTTAAAGATCGTGATCTGTGAAAGAATGCTTTTGTCAATTTGGGATTCTCTCTTTTGTAAACTCAAGGCCTCTCACATCGCATACATCACTTCCCCCTTCCTTCATTACATAAATAAATAAATAAATTTATTGTCAAAAAAGCAGAACAAACTGTGTGTAACCAGGTGGAGGACAATAAACAAATTTACTCTCCGGAAACAAGCTAGGGACCATCCCATCAATTCTGATCAAGGTAGATGCGGATTTGTAATTTTACACAATAAATTTATTTCACACGTACGTATTATTATCGAACTATAGATTATTCGAAAAATAGTTATTATAAATCGTAAGTATTAAAATACACACACTCCAGACTCACTCTGGCTATTTATTTAATCTCCTGACAAATACCAAAATCCTGCCTGAAACGTTGTAAGTGAAATACAGTTCCCAGTCTATTAAATGTCGTAGAAGTTTATAATTTTATAATTCGAAAGAGTTTCTACAAACTTCCTTTATATTATTCTAATCATACGTCGATGTGAATGAATGTGGGACTGAACGCTAGTCATACTCCTTCTAATGCATCATTTTAACTGTAGTTTTTAAAATGTTTGACAAATATAAATTACTAAAAAGTCAAATTTCTCCTTTCCTCTTTGGTCTCTCGCTTTTGAAGTATTCTTCTAAATTTCCCGCCCACTTAAACCTGGTGGAATTGTGAGGTTAGTAGAGTAGCGAGTATAATGCTCTCTCTTATCCACTCTACCAATAAAGAGCATGAGCCATTTACATATATTAGAGTGGTAATGCATCGATTGTCAAGCTCTCAGCTGCAAATTGAAGCATCATGCACTATACCAACGAAAAACTAAACCATACGCCCTTGATGTTTTATAATGAAAAATATGAGGAATGTGTTTAGGAAGAGGTAAACTATGTTTTTATGTTGTATTGTAGGAAATTCAGAAATTTAAAGAATGTAATATTTTACATACTTTTTCTCATGTTTCTGTCACTATATTTTACTTAAATTTCACAAACAGTCATATTCTGAGTACAACACCAAATATTTTCAAAGCTTCTTTTTCCTTCTGTTTCATACTACGCAAAGAATACTATGATTCCTACTCTACTCTATTAAAAAGCAGACAGTGAGCATATTTACACTAGTGGAGTTAATACGTGAGAGAAAATTTTGACGAGGGTGGGGGTAGTAGAATAGACTTACTTTGCAACTGTTTTCGCTAGTAACTGTTTTCAACAGTTTACACGAGTACAGTAACTCTACTCTACCGAGTACTCGCCCCATTACTCTACCCGTGTACACCTGTAAATACTCCCCAAACACAGCAAGTGCTAGCGCTGCACTCTAGTGAGGACAGTGGGAACTAGTGACCCAGAGCGGCTGCAGTGTTTTGTCCAAAGCTGCACCATGTGGACGTCCGGGGGCTGCGTGTTGTATATTCTCGTTGCATGTTGTGTGTCTGCAACAACCTCGTGGGATGCCGTGGATGAATGGACCACGGAGGAATCGAATGGCGTTCCAGGGATACTCACTACGAACAGGGTAAGTAACCTTAACTTCCCAGCGGACATCTTAGGTTTCTTTAATGATAAATCAGAGTACGGTTATTTGCTTCAGTATTGTCAATTTGAATTTTTTTCCAATTTATTTATATATAAAAATGATTTGTCTATGTTGAATACATTTTGTTGCGAGAACTATATAACAATGTTATTTTGTAATTTGAAACCTTTGCGCGTAATTAATATAGATGTTCGTGTTTATAATTCTTGCAGTCACGTGTTTGTCTTTAAAACCGATTAACTTTAGAATTCTCAGTTTGAAATACAAGTAACTGATGTCTTGATCTAGATGTCTGTTCCCTTTGCACTAGCTCTTGTTATCAAGGTCGAACGTAAGCAATCTACAATGGAGACATTCTACACTGAACTCTCCCACTCATGAATGTAATTTTTTCTCCAATTTTGGTGGGTGTTATTGCGCCGTTATGACTAGTTATGCTTTATACTGTTGTGTATCTAATTGCACAATGATTTTTATTATAAAATTTTTGTAGTTTTTGAAAGATACTGTACTTGTTTTAATACATTCAGTAAAAAATATGAACGAAAAGATGATTTTATTTATTTTCATATCAACAAGTATTAGCAGTATTTTTGATTTTGGTTGTATCAGCACTAAAACGGTGTTCTTCCGTAACAATCACGATTCCATTAAACGTAAAAATTCTCGAAGATACTCGAACAGAAGATAGTCGATCTAAGCGGAAACGACTGTCATTTATTACATCAATCATTTCTACTACGGTTGTTAATCATCTATACTTGCATATAATTTTCTAACCTTAGAATACTGCTTTGCCTGGAAATTTAAATCATGATACATATGGGTTTATTTTGTTTAATAATAATAATAAT
>NNCF01128933.1:0-23411 GCA_002313205.1 Laupala kohalensis | reverse complement strand
CAGTAAACAAGCAAAATGAACGCCGTATTTCTTGCAGTACTGAAGAAAATCGCGATTTGCGCTGGTAATCGAAGGGTCCCGGAGCGTTTAAGAGTAAATCGCGATTTTCACGTAATACGCATTTTGAATATCACGATTTACTGCATAGAAAATCTCGTTTAAGGCATTAAACGAACGGTGACATTGGACCTTAGGACTAGAAACCTTAATCGAGAGAAAGCCGTCGCCCGTGTCCACAACTTGAGAACACGCAATTTCTCATAACAGCTATATTTACTATGCACAAATTCTCATAACCCCTTTGGCACCAACTGTCACTCGGGAGTGGCTTCTCATTGGTGGAGTAGAGAGAAGAAAGACGCGACAGTCATGTGATCAACTACAGTTGGTTGAAACCACTATGAGAAATTGCGCGTCGCGCCACCTCAGGTAACACTCGCTGAAGTTGACCCTCAGAGTATTAACATGACCACCATTTTATTATTTATTCTCTGTAATCTCCTACTAATATCTTGTTGAAATAAATTCGTCTTCAGAACTCCAGACACATTGTTGCAACCCTGAACTGAAAACGACGGCATGTTGCTTGTGATACCAGTAAGTTGGTGAAATCAGAATAGGGGCGATAGAAAATTTAAAAGAATTAATCTTCCGCGCAGTCAACATTCCACACTGATCGTCGACTTTATTCCTCCTCCCTTTCTACAATGGAAGCTTAGGTCGAACATCATTGTGCACATGGATTGGCTATTCTCTTCCGAGACGTGCTATGGTTTAAGCATTTCTCTTAAGGAAATAATTGTTTCCAGGTTGTGTGTGGGGGTCAAGCAAGAGAACAAACCAAAATGCAGTATTGGAGAAGATACGGACTGCAATTGACAAACACAAAAACGATGCAAATGTCTTACGCAATGTTCTCTGGAAGAAAATAAAAGGTAACATTCCAATCGTTCGTTTCCTAATTATATATGGAACTGATTCATCCTGTTTCCATACGTCATTTAGTTTAATTTTTCGTGCTCAATATATTGTGTACACAATACCACACTCAATATTTAATCATCTGAGTTCTATATTATGGTTTTCCAGAGAGTGTATTTAATTTCAAATTTATTTTTTAGTCGAATAAATTTGGAATTTAGTGAAATTTCTTTCTATTGTTTAATACACGTGCGCATGTCTCCAATGATAATATTGAAAACACAGTTCTGGATAACTTTATGTAAACTGTGACTGATATGTAACAGCTTAACTCATGTTGTTATAAGTTTACTGATTTAAGCAATTGTATTGAAATAGTTCAGCAAAATTTATCGACAGTTTTTTAGATATAACATAAAATATCATCGTGTCTCAAAAAGTGAAAGACAGCAGCAGACTTGGCATAAAATGGAGTTGCAATACGTGCAACATAACTCGCTCGGCAGCTACTAGCCATGACTCCTACATAATTTTAACTGGATCAGCTAATGGGATAGGTTGGTTGCAGTTTCCACGAAAACAGCCTTATCCCCCCCCCCCCCTTTCGTCGTACTTCGGAAGTCGGTGGGGAAATCGAGAGGGTGCGCTCCGAATTAGTAGAAAGACAAATATTTTCCGAGTAGCGTACATTTTCCTCCTCTTTAACCCCCGCACCATCACTTGCGTTTCGACAACCAGAGCGGGAGTCATGTTGTGCGGATTATCGCTGAATTTTGCTAGAAAATATAGTTAGCTGAATGGCGATATAGAGTCAGCACTACAGCTCGCGAGAAGACTTGCTTGCAGTGCAAACATACAGCGAAACCCTCAAACAATATCTTGATCACAGTTAGGGTTCAAGCAGTCGGTTCATCCGGTCATCCTATAATTACCTTCCTCCATAGCTTGGGCCATGAAGTAGGTCTTTTTTTTTTTTTGCATCACTTCCCTTAAAGTCCTCGCTTCACTCTCCCATTTACGCTCGACGCCAGTACCCAAAATGATGGCTCACCACAAGATACATCTCACACGGCCTGACTGCCGAGCTTACTGCTATTATTTTTCACGGATAACAACGTAAATTGACAACGTGGGTAATAAACTGATCATATGTCATGACAGTATCGTTAAATTTTTCCAGGCTCCGCCTTACCTTATCGCTAGACCTCTAAGATTGTTTACGTTGGATGACACTTATAAGCACTCCTCAATATTAGGGTCACATTAATTGACTCTCCCTGTCATCATGTCAAATAGAAAAGAGAGACCGGTTGCCACCACTTTTCCATGGGAGTGCCCACTTGCTCCCAGAATCAAAGTACTTCGGGTTGATCCACCGACATTAAAGTCGGGAAGTATGGGTATCCCAACGGCGCTAAAAATCCTCTTCAGTGTGTCTGTCCATGCAGATGACTTGCTTTAAGATTTGGGGGTAAAGTTTGATCTCTTGCAGAAGATATCATGGACTTCTTTTAAATTTACTTGCTATGCGGTATATATAACCAGCAAAGCTGGAACATTGTAGTTCCTGAACGCTAACTAGTGATTCAATACTCGGAGATTATACTCTTTTACGTTTATGGGATTTCTTAATTCTATATGGAAATGTACATGATCTCTCGCAACTCACCCCCCCCGTACATTGTTATGAAATAGGGAACTTTTGAAATGGATGTTGTCAGGTTTTTCACGAATGGGCATCATTTACATGAAAGAACAAGATATTTTGACTCCTAATCCATTCGCTATTTTTCAAGTTGCTGAGTTGTAGGACTTTCATTTTTGCTCACCGATATCTGGACACTCCGCTACATGGAACTCCCATGTGGTGTGCACGTGGCATTCGTTCACGAACAGTCACGTGATACGCAGTGTTACCAACCCCTTGATAGACAGTGATACCAAATCTATAAGATTTTAATGGACGTCAAAGAATAAAGATGCATTTTGTAACGAAAAAGTTGGGACATTGTCTTATTTTAAAGAAGTATCGCTTTATTACGTTCTTAAGTATTAAAACATTGAACAATCGTACCACCGGAAATTGTCGCCTTAATTGGGATCCTTCAATTTGACGTAGTTAAATTTGATGTATTTTTCAGGAGTTGCTTCTGACAAGCCAGTTTCAAATGTATCACCGAATAAAATGTCGTAATTAGTAAATTATACGTTGATTTTAGACAACTTGTTTTTATTAAAATTATTCCTCGGTTAGTTTTTTTTACTAATTTAACGAGTTTTTTAGATTATTCCATGACAAAGTAAACGTCTGTGTAGTATCTCCTAAAATATCTATCGGTTGTTGTTATATAATATTTTCAAAAATGTTTTAAAAGTAATTCTCTATTTGGTGTAATTTTAATGAAAATATATCTTACAGAGTTTTCAACGCTCTTTTAAACGGAACTGTTAATTTTTATAGAAATGTTCGAACAATTTGGACAATATTAGTTTTTTAATTACCCATCATTATTCGATTATTGAAGAATGAAAAAATGGCTGTCAACACCACACTTCAGCATTGTTAGATCCTAATGGTGATCACCATTCACTTGAAAGAGAACTCGTCAAATTACAAAAACAACTGCAAACAGATTAAAATCAATTTTATTCTATTGTTGCAATTAACTTGCCGTTTAAACAATGAAGCATATTGTTAAGTCAGACATACTCAATGGTTTAATGGTAAATAATTTTATATTATGACTATTTTTGGTACTCGCAATAAAGAATTTTGGAGGAAATAAGTCACTTATTCAATTTCAATCTTGCTTTTCAGGAAAAGTGATGCAACACTCCAGTTTCTATTGCAATAGTTTCCGCAATCGAGGGAACATGTTGCCCTTTCCAACGAAGCGAGAAGGGAATCTATACATCGGCTTCCAGATGACAAATGCCACGAATATCGCTGTGGTTCCCTGTCCCAGAGCATGCAGACCAAACGAACATCAGGATTGGACATATTGCTGATAGTCGTCACTTGTTCTGATCCTTGGTGTGCTTCTTTACCACACATCATCAGAGGGTGATCCTTCAAAAAGCAACTTTTGAACTTTGGACGAGGCATTCTCCCATTTTGTTTTGTTTTAAAAACAGATTTTTGAAGATGTATAAGATAAAAAATGAATTATTGATGTCGCAATCGAACTTTAATATTTTGAAATGTTAAAAACATTGAAGATCCACCCCAATGTCATGAGTTTTGGAGAAGAATGGTCTTTGTGATGAGGTTTCTAACACTTTCACCAACTCTGTCAATATGCAATGCAGTACTCACTTCACTACGTTGTGGTAAATCTGACTTTCACATGCCAATTTTTCTTTAAGACAAACTTTCTATCTGTGATACTTATAGAAGTTACTGGACAATATGCCCAACAACCCTTCAATTTCAGTATTTGCTGAGTCATTTAATACAGGGAAAATATTGAAATAAAAAATGTGTACACTAGACATTAATGTAGTATTTACTGCCATTTTCTGGGTGTTCTCCGAATTTCATATTCACATCTCAATTCAGTGCTTCAGAATGATTATCAATATTTCTAAAGCAAAATAAAACCAAGACGTATACTGTAAATTAAATAAAATTCAAAAACAACATTTAAAAAATATTAAACATTTATCTCCAACTCTTGTTTCAATTAATTTTAAATGTCTTGATCTAAAAATATATAAATACGTTCTCTTAATACCCTTCTACCATTAAATTTACACCTCCAAGTAAATTTGAACTAGCGAATTCAATACTTTTATGATGAAATGGGTAAAATTGGTTAAAATTAACATTAATATTTTGAGAAAAAAATTTCATTTTATTTATTCTTGGTGGGTTGTTCCAATTTTAATTTAACAAAAATAAATAGTCTTGAAATGCAGAATTCCTCACAAAGAAAATGGAAAATTCACCCTGTATTTAAATTTCTGTAATGTATTGAGAAATATAATATTTTTAATGAGACAAAGTATGTTATTTACTTATATCTAAATAGATGTGTCTAGACCTTTTCTGTCCACTTTCTGAGCATAACTGCCAAGATTTTTTGTCATCTGCATGTATATTTAAGCTTCACAAAGTTATTGAACATCTATATTGTGGACTTTCGTTTTAAGTTGCATGTAAAGGGTAACTTATTTAAAATAGCAATTTATTTCCCTCGCGATACTTAAATAATTGTAACAATTGAGATATCATTACAAATTTTCCTTCCTGGACTGAAGGATTTGAATTTATATTTCAACAATGCATTATTTGTTATAATTTGTTTTAAAGAAAAATTTCAGTTCGAATCGTGGTTAGGTCCCTAACTTTCTTTTGGTAAAATTTAGGAATATTGAACATCACAAAATGGTTTAATTACAAATAATTTGTACATTTACCAAAAATGTATACAAGTTTCTCAATCAATATGGGCAATTTTTACATTTTATTTTATTTAGCTGCATATCTTTGACATGTATTATGAAAAGTAAAGGGCCAAGTATACTAGCTACAACACATCAAGATTAATTATTTCTTCTTCATTACAGACTCTTTTAATTTTTACTTCTTTTGTCCTTGTATTTAAACAGCTTTCTAGCAACATTTCTGTTGGTCACCTGATGCAAAGTTTCATTAGTTTTTGTAACAGAAGTGTATAAATTACAGTAACCAAAGCCTTTAACAGATAGAGAATAATAGCTGCTATGGACTTATGTTTATTTAATAAAAGTAAAATACTCTTCACAGAAAAACATTGAACTTTGAAATTGGCTATAAACGTTTCAAAAAAATATACCTAGGATGGATTCTAAATTTCATTGAAAACATTTTGGAGACATCAGTACCAGCAAATGTCCTTGATATATTTTATGATACCCAAATAACTCATTTGAATAGAATATACAAAGATAAGTGTGCTAATCTTAATCATAAATTTAGTAAAGAATTGATTTCTTGATTTCAGGTTTTGAAAGAAGTAAAACAAATTAGTGGAAAATGGTTTTACAATAACACACATCTCAGTGTTCCTGAAGAAGTCATCAAATTGCATTCCTTAAAAGTAGCTTCAATTTATCCAGAGAACATTTAAAGTTTAAAGACGTGTTCGAATTTATAAAATGTTTAGAGCTAAACCTTAAAAAGTGATCTGTAGAAAAAAATTAATAGATTTCCAAAGTCATTAATTAGTAATTAATTCATTAATAATAGCACTGCAAAAAAGCAGAAATGACAGACACAAACCAGGTATTGTGAAAGAATTGTTGTACAATGGAAATTTTGTAAAACCATATATAGAGGAGAATAACATCGTTCTAACTCTGGGAGATAAGGGAAATGTGACAGTTTTAGTTTCTAATATTGAATACATTGCAAAAATTGAATTTGTGTTACAAGACAGCTCTACATGTGAATCTATTAATAGAAATCCAATTAATAGAATATTGGGAAAGTTACAAACCTTACTTAGACAATTAAAATTAAATAATTACATAGATACAGAAATATATAATAGTTTATATACCACCTTGGGTAATATTTCTTTGGCTTATGGTTTACCAAAAAACCACAAAACTAATGTCCCATAAAGGATAATAATATCTTCCTAAGATAGTCCATTGAAAAGATTTTCTAAATTTATCTGAAATATATTTAGGAATGGATTAAATGAGCCAAATCATTCTGTGATTAATAGTTTAGATTTCATTAACAAATATAAAATCACTACTCTTGATAGTACCATGATATAATTTCATTAGATGTTGTATCATTGTTCACTTTTCTTTATAATGGGTTATGTATAAATGGAATTACGTCACATTGGACAAGTATTCAAAATTATTATTAAATTCTAGAAACAGAAATGGAAATAGCTATTCAATTATTATTGCAGTCTTCATATTTTACATGTAATCAAAAAATTTATCATCAGGTTGAGGGATGTCCCAGGGGAAGTCCTAAGTGCCCTATTATGTCAAAATTTGTATTACATGATTTAGAAAAAATTGGTCTTGAGAAACTAAATTTTACACCAGTACTTTATGCTAGATATGAAGATGATATCTTTTGTATAGTGCCAGATAATGAAACACATAAACATTTTATATATATTTAATAGTTACCACCCTAGGATGAAATTCACTTTAGAAATCGAAAACAATAATGAACTGAATTTTCTTGATTTAGAAACTATCATTTTATTTGTATTGCAAGGACACTTATTGGGGTCAAGTGTTAAATTTTTATGCAGAGAGTACTTTAACACAAAAGAGAGCTATGATTTATAACTTAATAGATGAAGCTACAGTACTTTCAGATGAAAAACATAGGAGGGAAAATTTGCAAATATTGTGTAACATACTTTAAGCTAATTACTATCCCATAGAGTTTGTTTATAAAAATATTTAAAAAATTGTACTACCTTCAAAACAGGCAACAGCTAATGCAACCTCCACTATATAATATGATTTATGCAGTGTTTCCTTATAACAAGTTTATAACTCCTTCACTTCATAGATTATTAAAGTCTGAAAATATGAAATTGATTTCAACATTTAAAACTAAAAGAAATACTTTGATAACAAAAGGTATAGGTAAGAAAGATCACATATATACTAACAACGTCATATACAAAATGAAATGTAAAGATTGTAATGCTAGCTATGTATGTCAAATAAGAGGAGGAATAAAAACTAGAATCCAGGAGCACAAATAAAATTTCAAATCAGTCAAACAAAGTGTAGTTACCTCACATTGCATTAATAATGATCACTTGAACAGTTGGGAAAATACATTAATTTTGGACAAAGAAGTTAACTATAAGAAATGTTGTATATCAGAAAAATATTTATTAAAAAAATACACATGGGAGTTTGAATTTATGCACAGACACAGAAAAGCTACCTGGTTGTAACATCACACCTCAAGCCCTGATGCGATGTTAATATTTTTGGTAGAAGCGGGATCCACATAAATATACCACAACCCTTATGGTAGAGGTCGCTGCCACCAGCCCAGTTTCCCAGGCAATCAAACACACGTGTAATAACAATAAATAATGCTTTAATACAAATTAACTAGAAATCTGAATTTACAAACGGAGACTGAATTTACAAACGGAGACAAACTCCCAAAATCATTAATACATTTAATAATCTATTACACAAGTAATGCTATCGGAAAGCATTAATTACACTTGGATAAATTTAGTTGAAGACAACTAAATAGTAAAAACCCTCAGGTTATCTGAGCCTTCCAAATTATAAGTTGTTTTCCCCAACAACTAACTGATACAAGTTACGACCCTCGCAACTAGTAATGACTTCATTAAGACTACCGCAGCAGCCTAACGAACATCTAGTTTCCACGACCTAGTCTTAGCTCAGTCACATCTCAGTGCTGACGAATCTCTACTCACCCGTAAAGAGTCCCTGAAGATCTTCACTCCTCCCAATATATACAGTAGCAGAAGTAACGTGATCAGCAAATAACCACGCCTTCGCCACCACACCTTGCAAATATTCTTCTTGTCCATCCCTTCGGCTTCTAGGAACGCAGGGACTGCGCCGTGAAGACGAACCGCTTTCGGTCCCAGCTTAGCGCCCGCACGCACCCTTTTCGGAGTATCTCATTGTTCTATATCCGGCGACGTACTTCACTCATTACTTCGTAAAATTCTTTTCTTTTCTTTGGGTACACCTAAATTCCAGTGGACCGCGCATGGGTCAACGCCGCAGGCCGCGTTCTCCGAAATCAATTGTACCTTCCCTAAAAGTGAAAGATGTATGTTCAAACAATTCCTCAATAACTGAAAAGGCTTAGGGTGGGTTCCAAGTTCGTCGCACTTCCGTCCTAGCGCCGACCGGCCACTTTCTGTAAGTTTCTTAACAGTATCCGGCTTGTGAAATGCAAAGAAATATTAATATTTCACAAATTGATGGAATGTCTTGGCGCCGACATTACACTGGTTTATACAATACAACATTATAACATGTTTCTGTAGTTTCAGCTTTTTTGTAAACATATTTTCTGTTTATATTTATGTTTATATCTTGTTCATTTGTCCTGTTATGTTTATTGTTATAATTTGTTATTACTTAATCATTATTACATGTGGTGGCGAGGGAATGGAAAGCTGTCTATGACGATGTAAAGAAGCTCACCTATGCTGTCTGTGAAAGACCCCCAAGCTTGACTAAAGAAGCTATGAAGAAACGGGCACGAACGTCTCTTCTCTCAGAATGGCAGGCAAGAGGTATCAAAGGAAGTAGGATGCGTCAGCTGATTCCATTTATGGAACCGTGGTTCAGCAGAAGTCACGGATAGGTATATTTCTACCCCTCCCAAGTTCTGTCCGGGCACGGCTGTTTTAAGTCGCATCTGTATCGATTTAAAAGAGCAGACGTCCTTTAATGTGAATTTTGTGGGAACATATATGACAACGTCATGCATACCTTATTTGTGTGCATAGTATGGCGTACTCAGAGGAGTAGACTAAATGATGAACTGATAGTGGACATCTCTCCATCAAACATAGTAGAGCAAATGCTATGCTCTGTAAGGAAGTGGAGTATCATCCAAGAATATATTACTTTCGTAATGAGAAAAAAAGTAGAACGAATGATAAAAATGAAGACGTTAAAGCTCTTCTAACAGCCTCTCTCTCCGTGAAGTAATATCTGGCGATGGTTCCCATGGAGAGTTGTATGTGCATACGAAGAGGGTTTTTTTAGTGGGTGCGAATCCCACACACCAAAGAAATTTAACTTCATCTCTGAAGGTGCATAAGGCATTTTGCTCCTTCATATAAAATAATAATAATAACATATTGAACACGTGCCACATAGCCACAAAAGTTTCTATCTCAATCATGACAGTAGTACTGTAAGGTGCCTGGGAGATTGCCTGTATATTACAATCAGCCATTCTGTTAGAACGTGAAAAAATATGATGATAATAATAATAATAATAAAAACCCGTGTGGTGTCCGGGACCATCTTAAGAATAGCTCCATGGGACCTCCCCCAGTCGTAAGAGGCGACCAATCGGAGCAGCTGCTCACTGTCCCTTTCCCCACCAATGTACCCATCTATTCACACTTTCTCCCTCCCCCTCCCACGGACGACATTGGGTGAACCGAGTAGCCCAGGGACTCCCGTCACCTATCTACAAAGTTTTCCTTCCCATAACACTCCTTTGTAAACCTCATTCGGAGCAGGGAGTGCAAAGCTAACCTTCCTAGGTGAAGGAAGAAACCGACAAAAAAGAACATTGTATATGATGATGCATTTAATAAGTCGTAAGGCCTTGGAAAACATGTCGCTGTCTGGGGAGCGCCAGGGCATGGTTGGAGCTAGCGCTGGTCATGACAGCTTGCGATCCGCTAGTGGTGCTGTGCTGAACAGGCGGGCAAGCACCGGGAAACCCGACACTGCTACAACGGAAACTGATTTTATTCAAACAGCAGGAACTACAACTGCAGAAAAGTGTTTCCCACAGGATAAATCCACTTTTATCTGAGATGGACAAAAGAAATTAACACTTTTATCATGCATACATATTACATGATCACAGAATTAGAGACAAACTTTACTGAATGCAGACAGGAACTACACCGTTTATACATTGAAAAATATCCTACCACCAACGTGACTGAACAAAGATAAGCCGACCAAAGAAGAGCAATAGTTACCAACAACCTTATCCCCAAAGCAATTTTAGTCAATTAAAATCAGAGGTGGAGTTGATAATGCGACAGAAGCATCAAGATGTGACAGCAAATGAAAACCTCGAATCTGTACCTATTGTGGACCAAGAGAATTGCTCCTCTGAACAAGAAACTGATCGTGATCCATATCCACAGTCGCATCCAAACAATACAGTCCACCAAGTGAATGAAAACCTAGTCGAAAGCTCAGCCTCCGATTCACTCAGAATTGCAGAGCTACAATAACAACAAAGGCCAAAAACATAGATCCCTTAACAGTCATACTGTTAAATCAATCTCTAAAACTAATAGTTAGGGAGGTTCAATTTCATATCTTTCATCACGAAATAAAAGCATTGAAGTCTGAAAAGGAACTGCCAAAATGTAGTAAGTTAATTGGCTTATTTCCTTTTATTGATGGTCAAGGTTTAATAAGAGAGGGAGGAAGGTTACAAGACTCTTATCTGGTATTTGAAGAGAAACATCCCATAATATTAACGTACGATAACCATTTGTCTGAATTAATTGCAGAAGCTTATCATTTGAGATATCTACATGCAAACCCACAGTTGCTGAGTTCTGCCATAAAATCCAGGTTTTGGATAATATCGCTGAACGAACTAATAAGGAAAATAACAAATCGTTGTTTAACCTGTATTAAACTTAAAAAGAACCGAGTAACCCGAGTTACTGATAATTCACCCATTAATTGTTGGACTGTTAACTTTTTAAGTTTAATACAGGTTTCACAACGATCAGTGCAAAGACAAATATTTTTAAAGATGATGGGCAGATTGATTCTCACCCTGTCGACAAGTTGACTAGTATCACTGTTCCACAGAACTCCAACTTTGGGATTGTCAATTTCTGGGTGCAGGGGGCCACCTTAGTTTTAGAACACAATAAGTTGCATGTGTTAGTGCTACCATTCCGAGAAACGATGTAAATGACGCAACCATACGCTCTAGGATCTGCGTTAGTGTAACAATGCAAGGAGAATGTGGTTGTACAACCAGGCGGTATAAAACAACGAGGAAAAATCACATCTGGAATAAACTTCAACTCCTCTGAATTCTCCTTTGGTCGGAACTTCCCACTCTTTCTGAAGCTCTCCTTTGGTCGGAACATCCCACGGTAACTTCGCCTTCCACAGCCCTTGAATGAACAATTTGAATCGTATCGTTACTGGGCTTAAAAGACCATTAGGATCGAAGATCATACTGACAACACTTAAAATTTTCTTTTTTGGTACATACTGAGGAAACATGACAAGGTTCGAGTTCGCCACACACGCTCAATGTATCATCTTTAGGATTCCACTTTAGACCAAGAGTTTATACGTTGCCTTCGGCCCTTAAAATCGACTGATTGCGCTAAGGTTTCTTTAGAAAAATATGAAAGGAACTCTGGGCTATTGCTAACCCATTTTGTTAGAGGAAATTGACCCTGTGCTAATATTTCATTTACTTGTTGAGCAATGCCGCAGTTGGTACCGCTGATTTGACATCATGACTTCTGCTCAGTAAATCATCTACATATAAATTACTCTTTACAATTTCACTAGCTCGCGGGTATGCCGCTTTTAAAACCATACGTCAAGGTATTGAGAGATAGAATTTGAATTCTTTTTCCCATGTCACGCAAGAGAATTAATTGAAACCTTTTGTAATAGAAGTGGGAACTAATCTCTTCAACTATACTTTGCGGACCAGCTGCGCTCTGTCGCCTCGGTGGCTCCAAGGACACTCACCAAATATATTTTAAGCGGCAAATCTCGATTTTGCAGAACTGCGCAGGCGCAAGAGACACCTGTAAGCAGGAGTTGATTGTCCGCTCCAGGTGTTTAGTAATCCGTTACCTGCACGATCGTTTTAACCGTGTATGTTGGGTTTTTCGAAACAAGTAGTAAGATAGGTTTCATATATATTATGGAAAATGTCCCATTAATGGTTTAATGTCTTTGTCAGTGTTCAAGAATCTCTCTTATGTGATAACGGTAAATTTTCATTGGCATTTGAACAGGAATGTATTCGAGAATAATGTCTTGTGATAAATTTGATTTTATAATAAGGATTTCATATGTAGTTACCACTTTTTCAACAAAGTTCTTGTATATGCTAGGAGTAACTTTTCATTCATGATTCAATATGGTGACAATATTTCAAGGTGTGATATTTTTTCATTATTTTTGTAAATATTTCGTAACGTCTCCCGCGTGTTGCAAGAATGATTTTAACTGTATGGTTATTTAATTAGTTGAAGAATGTTTCCAGACAAAAGATTTCAGATGAATTTTTAAAAAATGTACAGCACAATAAAGTACTAAAACTGTCATAGTTCCAAAAGATTTAGTAATTTAAATGTAATAACATAATGCACTTTAGAAAGTAATGAAAAAAAGTAGTTTATGAGAGAGTTGCAAAGTAAATAAAATATAGGTGGGCTTCACAATTTTTCTAAATAAGAACAATACGTTGGAAAATCTTAATTTTATGTACTACGACGGGACGGACTCATCCACCAACACACGAAGGAGGATTTCCGACTTGTTCCCTTGGGGAGGAGGCCCGTTCTCACACAGGAGAATCAGTCGTCACTAGAAAAGTGGGGAGTCAGCAGTGGACTTGGCGCTTGAAACGGAGCTGCTCAGGAATTGAAGGAGGGGGAAGGAAGTCCTATGCGAGAAGCGTCTGCCATTGAACGCATTGCCTCCCCTGTCCGTGTTGGGTCCTGAACACACAGGAGGTCGACCAGCGATCCCGTAACTCTCCCTCTCATATTGCGTACCTGGCCTCACTGGAGGTCTGCCAACAGTGCTGGCTTGCCGCTCCTTAGCAACTTCTTCCCGCACAGTAATATTCCGACGATGATATCTATGCTTGAATGACGGTGTTGGCACAGAAGCGACCTTATCTTTTGTTATTGACTCCCTCATAAACTGCAAATTTATATGGAACTCCTTCCTCTTTCCCCTCTCCCCACTCACAGGTCAGTAGATCAGCTCTCAGCTCACTTCACGACATTAGGATACGCTTTTAAAACCTCTCCTATCCCATCGCAAGATGCCATCGAAAAATCACGAGCAATACATCGTTAAACCCATATTAATTCAGACTGTGCAGTAGAATCTTTTGAGCAAAACAAAGTCAAATTTCCAGATGCAGAAGAATTTTGATGCTTATTACACATTAATTTAAATCGATGAGGCGCTAATTTCTTTTATCTATTATCTTTCACAGAATTAGCATACTTATTAAATTTTCAAAGTCTTCGTTCTGAAAATATTGTTGCGTACATTGCAAAATGCTTCATTGACTGTTTGCTTTCTAACCCACTCTTTAATGAATTTTCCGTTGATGTCTTGTTTAACCAATTCTCCTTGAAAGTACACTTATCCATATTTTTATCAATTCTGTAAAATATCATATTAGGTATCCAATTAAAAAACAATAATTTACATAAAAACTCCTCCTGCGGCAGGCGCTGGGGGGATCGAGTACCTCAGTGGCCACCGTTGCCGGTCCCAAGCCCGGAAAAAGGAGAAGGGTTGGGTGTTGGGCCAGCTCCTCAACACCGGTAACAAGCACAAACTGCTAAACGCTCCACACACGAGCCTCGGATGAACGAAATGAATACTGGACGACGACAAAGGCATCGAAACAGGAAAATGATATTTGGATCATGGAATGTGAAAACGTTACAAGCGGGGAAGCTACAAGAGTTGGTCGAGCAGATAGAGCAAACAAGCATCGATATTGTGGCTGTGCAGGAGACCAGATGGAAAGGAGTAGGGCGAATGAAGGGCAAGAATTATGACTTCTACTACAGTGGCCCTGATGTAAGGACAGGACAGGCCGGTACTGGTTTCCTGGTAATGCGCTCTTGTCTTAAGTTGATTATTGGGTTTACTCCTATAAGTGAGAGTTAAAGGTAGATATAATAATATTACTATGATTAATGTGTATGCTCCCATTAATGATGAACTTAAAGAGATTAAAGAGATGTTCTATGAGGAGGTGCAGAGATCTGTGGAGCAGGTACCTAGAAGTGACATATTGATTGTGATACATACCCCCCTTCCAATTTAAAAGATTCACTCGGCGCACTCAACAAGTGATACAACCCTTCTAATTTAATACTGTTATCGACCCATTTATAGGTTCGATCTAATTAATTATCTTTAATATTTACTCAAAAAGCATTACTCGCTAAGCAGTTCGGGTATCTAGGCTGTAATCTATTTTACTAAAATATACATTGAATGGAATCATGAATACATCGGTCTCGTATCCGAAGGATACTGAGTAGAATGAATAACAAACAGTTTATTAATATAAAGAATTGCCCAAACAATACAATAAGAATGGTTCCAAAATATTACAAAAACCGGAAAGGAAGATAGGGCCACGGACTTGGGGCGAAGTAATTTTCAGCGCAAGACTTCAGCGCTGAAGGCACGTGTCGCGGAGTGTCGAGCCCTGCCTGAGCCCTGCCGACACTGACTGTTCCTTCGACCGGCTCCTTGCTCGTTGCCAGCGATCTTCGTTCGTTTGAATTTTGTCCCCTGGAGGGGGGGTACCAATCCCATCAAGTTTCTTATGATGTCATGGGGATGACGACACTATTACGGTCCTTTATTGGTTGATCAAAGCTCACGCCACTAGGGCGTGATGCTGACATCCCTGATCTCACGCCACCAGGGCGGAGGCGGCCAGCGGAAATGGCGAATCGCCTTTCCGCTGCCCAAGGGTTTTGGCAGCCTCATAAATTGTGTCCGGTCAAGATGTTTCTGACTGCAGTCAAAGCGATAGGCGGGGCAGCGAAATAAATGAAATTTTCCACTGCTGTTTAAGTAGTACCGTAACAGATAGTCCTTGGGGACTTTAACGCCCAGTTGGGGAAAGAAAGAGTATATGCAGAAATAACAGGGCGCCACACAATACACAATGAGACCAATGATAAAGGTGAAATTGTCTGCAATTTTGCAGATGTCAACAACTTGTGTGTGGTTAGTACGCTGTTTGAACATAAACATATGCATAAAGGAACTTGGGTATCCCCAGATAAAAAAACTGAGAACCAGATAGACCATGTAATGATTACACGAAAGAAGAAGAATGTGATCGAAGATGTGAGGGTGTTAAGGGGACCAAATGTGGACTCGGATCATTACCTGCTTAAGATCATTGTACAACAAAAGATACCAATAATTGTATCATTGAAGAACTAAAATCCTGAAAGTTGCAACAAGGAAAACTTGAATAAGCCAGAAAAAAATCAAAGAATTTAAACAAATAATATATGGAAAACTCAAAGATCGAATAGAAATTGAAGATGTGAATGAGGATTGGGCAGACCTTAGAGATAAAATATATGAGGTGGCTGAGGAATCCATAGGGAAGAGTAACAAAGTAGGAAGGAAAAATCGATGGTGGGATAATGAATGCAAGAAAGCGGTTGCCAGGAAGAATGAAGCAAGAAGAAGAGCATTGCAGACAAAGACAAGAAACCAATATGAAATCTATCGAAGAGAGAGGATAAAAGCAAATCAAATCTGTAAAAAGAAAAAGAAAAGCTGTCTAAATGAGAGAATCATGTCCATGAACGACAATCATAAAAAAAATTAAACAAGAAAATTTTTCGGGGCGGTAAGAAAATGGAAAATGTGGCAAGGTAATTTTGGTATGTGCAAGGATAAAACCGGGAAAATATTAATTCAGGAGGAGCAAGTGTTAGAAAGGTGGAAATCCTTTTTTACAGAATTATTCAACTCATCGGGTAATCGCTTGGATACAAACGCGTCATCTACAGAGAACATCGCTGGAAATAATGACGGTGAGATTGATGAATCGTCCTATAATGAAATCTGTGGGATAATTAATAAATTAAAAAGGAATAAAACAGCTGGTTCAGACAATATCCCCGGAAAACTGATTCGATTTGGAGGAAGAACTCTCCGTAAGGAAATATATAATATCATACTCAAAATATGGCATTCACCACAGATGCCAAACCAGANAATCTACAAGGAAGGAGACATTTGATTGCAAAAATTACAGGCCAATCTCATTGCTCAACACGGTATACAAAGTTTTTGCGATCGTGCTGAACAAGAGACTAACTGAAATAGTTGATAAACAGTTAAGTGACCATCAATCTGGTTTCAGGCAAAACAGGTCAACAGTGGATAATATCTTCTTAGCCCGGCAATTATATGAGAAATACTACGAATATGGAATAGATTTATATAATATCTTCATCGACTTTGAGCGGGTCTTCGATTCTGCGCTAAGACACAAGATAATAGAAAACTTGAGTAAATACAACCTACCAAGAAAATTAGTGGATTTGATTGGTATAACATTAACAAATACTAGAGCCAGAGTTCGAGCTGGTAACCAGCTGAGTGATGAATTTGAAGTGAAATATGGGGTTAAACAAGGAGACCCACTATCTGCGACATTATTCTGTATAACAATAGATGTAATTTTGGCACAGATTGATGTCAAGGGAAATATAAGCACTCGGTTGAAACAATGCCTAAGCATATGCGGATGACATACTATTGATATCCAGAACCAAAAAGGACCTAGAAAAGCTATTCCATGAACTTAAACAAATGGCAGAACCTTATGGTCTTAAGATCAACAAAGAGAAGACCAAATTTATGAGGTGTAGGAATGGTGCATATAAAATGGATGACCTAGTAATTGATGGAATAAAATATCAAGAAGTAAATAGCTTTAACTATCTTGGCTCCAGAATAAATGGAACGAACATAATGAAGGATGAAATTAGAGAAAGAATAATTGCGGGAAATAAAGCCTATTTTGCAAATATAGATCTATTTAGAAGCAGGTATTTATCCAAAAATGCTAAAGTAAGACTGTATGAAACACTCATCAGGCCAATTGTAACGTATGCATCTGAAACGTGGACATTGAAGGGAAGTGACATACAGAAATTGATCTTTGAAAGGAGAATTATGAGAATAATACATGGGCCAATTAAAAATAGTGATGGCACATGGAGGATAAGGTATAATGAAGAAATATATAACCTGATTAAGTATAAAACTATCGTGAACCACATCAAAGCTATGAGGCTGAGCTGGCTAGGACATATATGCCGAATGGATGAACAAAGGACAGTAAAGAAGATTTTTAGTTGGTGCCCATTATCAGCTCGGAAAAAAGGTAGACCCAAACTCAGATGGAAGGACGATGTGCTAAAGGATCTGAAGAAGATGGGAATTAAAAACTGGTCAGTCCAAGTTCAAGATCGGAAGAAATAGAAGGCAGTTGTGGAGAAGACCAAAATGTTCATAGGAATGTTGTATAGCCTATAAAGAAGAAGAATTTACATAAAATGTTATAAGAATAAAAATGCAATAACTTATTTTATTTTGGGGGAATTAAAGAAGGAATCTTCTTTTCGAGTTTTTTAATGAGAATATTCTTTATTTTCTTACATAAAAATATAAGGAGATACATAAAATAATGCAAATGTTAAATATATTAAATTTTTAAATTTTATTTATTTTAAATCTCAAAACTTATTTTGCACTTAAACTGAATTTCATTTAATCATGTGCATAGAAGTTTCCAACATTTGTTTTTTCAATTTATAATGGTAGACTTAATATTTTCTGATGAATTTTCACCATATTACAGAATGTATTACTTGCAATCCACATTGACTTTTTCTCAGTATACATTCATTCCAAGAAGATAGAGAAAGTAATAAACTTCAAATTTAGTAGCTATAAGGGAAAAGGATCAAAAATTGTTACAGTTCAGAACTTTTTCTAAAACAATGATGATGACACTATAACTAATTTTTATGATCAAATCATAGTCTAATTATCTAGAAATTATCCATATAAAATACAGTGTCATTGTTTGTAAACCAACCTCCACCTTTACTATAATAATAAACTGAAATCATAGCTTAATGAGTCAAAACACTCTTTCGGAGATTAGCAAGCACCTATACAATTTACAATTGTGTGAATGTAAACGATATAAATTTAGGATAAAATTCCAGCAATACAATGGAACAGAATAATGGCAGAGCCCTTATTCATTTCATATTGGTATATGCATTTATTTAACATAAACTCGCTATATACACAAGTTGAAATCAAAAACTGTAACCATTTGTTTGATTGTCTTCTTGTTATTGAAACCACATTAAAATTTATGCGTAATAAAAGAAATCTTCTTTTTTGTAACTAAAGGCTTCTTTCTATGGATTTTGCAGTACATTTACGTACATGTAATGTTAGAGGAGAAGTGCTGTAGAAAATAGTAGTGGTAGAAAAAAAGCAGTAAAAGTAGTTCTATAAGCAACAGCAATAGTAGCAGTATTATTAATTGTAGTTCTTGTAGTAGTAAATGTAGTTGCAGTAGTTGTAATAGTAGTAGTATATGTTGTATTAGTAGTGTAGTAGAAGAAGGAATAGAAGTAGTTGCTTAAGTAGTGCTTGGTGATGGTAGTGTGCAAAAAAGCTGTAGTATTGGTAGTCCAGTAATCGAGTGACGTTTGGTACAAAGAAAGTGACAAGACTGAAGCAAATGCATGAAACCAGCTACTGAGCGAAAACAAGAAAGTGCTAATAACACAATGATTCAAGAAAAAGTCATTATCACAACGCCCCTATTTGACACAAGTCACGTTTCAATCTACAGTCTTCATAAAAGTAAGTAATTGAATGAAATAATTTCGCAACGTTTCAACTATGAAACTATTTTTAACTTGTTTGATAGGCAATCAAAAGTATTCTACATACAGAGGTAACTTATTCACTGTTAAGATGACTGAAATGTATACCAAACATAACTGTTACTTTCGTGGAATGTTAAATGATCAATCACCGAACATGTTTCGAACCAACTCGAAAGGATGACAAGGAACTACCTGGAAAACAATATACGTGAATTTAATCATATTTTCAACTTTTTCTCGACGTAAACGTACTAATTTGAATGTGGACTTGACTGAATCGTTCTTGTGTCATTCTGAATTTACTTTCCACTATTGGCAGTAGTGCTATGTCTTATTACGTATTTTGCAATAATGCACATTATTGCTGAACAATGAGATGCGTTACCATGAATGCGCTTAACGCTGATGCCACGTCCACGGTTACGCGAATGAGGTAAGTTGACCAAAGTCTCATTTGCACACTCAAGTTCTTAGCTTGTTTTGTAGACTAACTTTTTTTTTGTAACTAAAGGCTTCTTTCTATAGATTTTGCAGTACTTTTACGTACCTGTAATGTTAGAGGAGGAGTTCTGTAGTAAATATTAGTAATAGAAGAAGAAGAAGTAAACGTTCTATTGGTAGAAGCAGCAGCAGCAATAGTAGCAGTATTATTAATTGTTGTTATAGTAGTAGTAAATGTAGTTGCAGTAGTAGTGTAGTATATATTGTATTAATTGTGTAGTAGAAGGAGAAGAAGTAGATGCTTAAGTAGTTCTTGGTGATGGTAGTGTGCAAAAAAGCTGTAGTACTGGTAGGTCAGTAAAGGATTGACGTGCTTTTTTATTTTTTATTTATTTTTTATTAAACTTACAATACAACTAGTCGTTTTCCGACTAATCAGCACTTTTTCTTTGGCCTAACTATTTACATATATCCTAATGTTCCACCAATGTGTCGTCGTAGTTCTTAAACAATTTAAAACACAAGTTCACACTTAACACCAATTCACTTTTTATTCACAAAGTTCGAATGGTTTTGTCCGTTTCAGTCTCCTCTTGAATCCATAACATTCTAATATCGTTCGGGTTTCGAGATTTGGGTGATCTTGTTGTCTGGTGTCATGACTTCGAGCATTTTTTTTTATTCCGTCTCACACAACAGGGATACCCAAATCTTCGTGTATGTTAGTATTTCTAACGTACCACGGAGCATCAACTATACATCGCAGTATATTATTTTGTCTCCTCTGTATCATATTTTTGTTACTCTTCCTGGCGCAACCCCAAAGTTGTACTCCATACATCCAAATTGGCTTGATAACTTGGTTATATATAATTACTTTATTATGTATTGACAATTCGGATTTCCTCCCAATTAGCCAATGCATTTCTCTTCTTCTAATTTTTATTTCTTCTGCTTTTTTCTTTATATGCTCCTTCCAGCGCAATTTAATATCAAAGTTTATGCCCAGATATTTTGCTGTATTCGCATGTGTAATTATGCTATTACTCAGTCTCAGCTGAACTGGGTTACTCTTCTTGTTCGTGAAATCAATAAGTACTGATTTATTTAAAAAAAATTTATTTTCCATTTTCTTGTTCAGGTGTTAATATTGTCCAAAGCATTTTGAAGTTTCTTCGTCGCTACTTCTGCATTATCTCCAACTGCCAGTATTGCCGTATTATCGGCAAAAGTTGCTATCGTTGCTTCTCTTGGTTGCGGTATATCATAAGTATATAATACATATAATAAAGGTCCCAATACACTGCTCTGAGGCACTCCTGCATGTATTTTTTTCAACTCAGAATATGAACCATCTTGTTTTACCCTAAACAACCTCTTTGTCAAGTATGACTCAATGATATCAACATAATTTTTTGGTAGGCACTTGCTGAGTTTATAGACCAGGCCTTGATGCCATACTCTGTCAAATGCTTTGACCACATCCAAAAATGCTGCGGAACAGACTTTACCCTCCTTCTATAATATTAACAAACCTGTGGACTTGCTCAATTGTTGAATGCTTGGTTCGGAATCCGAATTAATGTCCAGGAATCAATTGTTTTTTTGTCAATTATAGGTTTTAATCGTTTTAGCAACAATTTTTCGTATACTTTAGACATAGTAGGAAGTGAAGAAATAGGGCGATAGGAAGCTATTTCATTTGGCGGTTTTCCCGGTTTCATTATCATAACAACTTCAGATACCTTCCATGCTGCAGGAACATATTTCAACCGAAAGGTAGCATTAATGATATTGGTGAGTTTAACTATGGTTTTTTTATTAACTCTCCTGTTATTAACTCATATCCAGGAGCTTTTTTCCATTGATATTCTTTATTTCAGTTTCCGCTTCCTTTGGAGTCACGGGTGAGATTTCTGATTCCTCGTGGAACATGATATCAGAGAGATTACAATTATTTTCTATATTATGTGANGTGTATAAGAGACAGATATCAGAGAG
The DNA here is from genome assembly GCA_002313205.1 of Laupala kohalensis. Taxonomy (NCBI): domain Eukaryota; kingdom Metazoa; phylum Arthropoda; class Insecta; order Orthoptera; family Trigonidiidae; genus Laupala; species Laupala kohalensis. The sequence continues at coordinate 1,596 of NNCF01128933.1, read as the reverse complement.
ATTACAATTATTTTCTATATTATGTGGACGAAACGTTTTCTCTAAATAACTTGCAAATAAGTCTGCTTTATGATTGTTATTCCTGGCCCATTCTCCATTTGAGGTCTTCAATGGAGGTACTTGTATAACCGGTGTCTTGATTCTTTTAGTAGCTTTCCACAGGGAATAGTTAGTGTATCTCCGCCGTTAACCTCAGGAGATAAGATCTCATAGTATTCTCCTTTATCTCTTTAATTTTTCTGTTTAGTCTTTGTGTAAGATTATTTAATTTATTTTTATCTGCTGGATGCCTAGTGTTTTGCCATTTTCTTCGAGCTTTCCTTTTTTCAACTACCATTTTTTTAAACTTCCAAAGGGTAACATATCTGACCTTTTTTCACAGGTNGTCGTATGAGTGTTTCACTTAATGTTAAAATAATAGGTGAATGATCAGAGCTTAAATCAAAATTCTCTTCAATATCCACATAATTTGCTGATATCTTTCTAGAAAAGAAGAAATCAAGCAAATCTGGCTTCTTATTTAGGTCTGTAGGCCAATATGTAGGTTTGCCTGTGGAATGACATTCACATCCATGGTATTTTAGAGCTGATAGCATTTTTTCCCCTTAGCTGTTGTTAGCCTTGATCCCCAATATTTATTTTTATTATTAAAGTCACCTCCAACGATAAATTTTTCTCCAAGGCTCTTAAGGAATTCTAAATAATGTTTCTTTTTTAAGTTATTTCTTGGTGAAAAATATGCAGAACATATATTGAAGTTATACCTGTGTGTTTTCACATTAATCACTGTTGCTTGTATAGCATCAGCTCTGTAGGGTGCTTCTTCATAATGAATTAGATTATCTCTAATTAACACTGCACTACCTCCTCTTGCAGTATTTTGAGGGTGTACCGTGTGGTAACATTTATATCCCTTTAATGTTATATAGGTGTGTTCTGTAAGATGTGTTGATAAATAGCCTAGAAATATGAAAAATTATTACAATAATCATATGGAAAGGAGACTAAAATAAATTTAAGTATATAATATCTCGATCACTACGAGACAAATAAATAAGAAAAAAATGGAGTAGTACAACTCCCTTTGACAAAATACTACAGTAACTTAAAGGGAGGGAAAAGTTATGTTATAAATTGGAGTACTTCTAAATAATGGGATGACTGAAAAATTGGAAAGTAGATATTAATGAGAGATGATACAAAGTTATTCACCGATTCTTTATAGATTGAAGGATTCTAGTGAAAATTTAATGATTATATAAAAAGGATTTCTGAAAAGGTAAAACAAAATAAAAATTACTAGATCATCCAACACGCTCTTCAAATTTATGCAAAGGGAGTATACGGAAAATAGATGATCTATAGTCGCGACCTTGCGTTTAAGAAGAGGAAAATGAACGTACCCAAAAACGAGGAAAGAAAAAAATACATGTTCCATTTCTCTTCACAAATAAAAAAAGGAACGTACTAATTTGAATGTGGACTAGACTGAATCGTTCTTGTCATTCTGAATTTACTTTCCACTATTGGCAGTAGAGTTATGTCTTATTACGTATTTTGCAATAATGCACATTATTGCTGAACAATGAGATGCGT
>NNCF01128931.1:325060-354273 GCA_002313205.1 Laupala kohalensis | reverse complement strand
AGTTTGCAAAACCCGAGGCATGTGTGGATTTTCATTTAACATGTCATCCACGATGTTTGCACCCTGAGACACAGACTGTACAAACTCTTCACTTGAATAAGTAAGTCTGCGTTCATCAGCAGTGTATTCTCTGAATAACATGCTACCAAGAAAATGGACATCAGGATCCTCGGTAAGGAGAAGTCTTTTGCAAATATCACAAGAAACTCTACTCAAAACTCTCCTGGCAACATATCCAGCAACATACAAGACACTTGCATTAGCCAAAGAAAAATCGACAGAACTGTTCCCCACAGTTGACAATTGATTAGACTTAGGCTCAGCATCATGTTCGTCGTTGGAAGTGGTGTCATTCACTGATACACTGTCCTGTTGTACAATATGAGCACCACAAATGAATTCCTTCAGATTGCAAAGAAGATGTGCATCATCTGAATCACAGTTTGCTCCACGAGTAATGTCGCAAAATGCTAGTCCATTCATGATGCAAATCTTCAATGCAGAAATGAACTGACTCATAGTGGGTTGATAATTACAACCGCAGTGTGATCGAATTAGACCAAACAAGTTCTCCAATGCATCCTGATTGATACCACGGGGACTCAAAACTTTAACATTATACATATTTACTAACTTGGGGGGGGGTCGAAAATGGAAGTTTGTAATATTTAATAGGTAAATAATAAAAATAATTTTAAATTTTTACTATCTTCCTCTATCCAGTTCCTCCTAGCATCAATAACTAACCACTTCTACTAACCCTTCCACGTGGGCCAAGTTGTTGGTAAACCCAGCTAACCGGCCCACCTACTAACAATGGCCTACCACCCAACTCCTACCTCCTATTGGTCCATGTAGATAAGCTTCAACAGCACGCTACATTTCCCATTTACAAATACAACAATATAAAAAAAACTCTTCCTTAATCATTCCCAAACTAAGTTATTAGACTCCCGTTAATTGGATGTAATAGACAAATTCTGTTTTTTTACGTATCTCCAGGCGAAGCAAGGATAATTTACGCATTATTCTATAGTGAAATTATCATACTCTTGCAGTACATATTAATGCAATAGATGCGACACTGCGACTGAATACTAATAATTATGAGATAATTTGTCTTGATACTTCTAAATATACACAACAAACGAAGTGCTGTTTCACATAGCTGACAGGCCTCTGACACTTCGTTCCTTTTAGTTTAACATGGTATTTAATGGAGTCTCCCTGTATGCTTTCACACTCAGCGACTCGAGTCGCCGCGAACTGTCTCTCGAGTCGCCCACTAGAGCGCCTTTTTGTTGTTGTTGTTTTTTTGTGGGACTTTAAGTGCTCGTCAACAGCAAGGTCATTAGAGCGACGTGTCGCTAGGAAAAAATGAAACATGAGTAGAGTAGTAGGTAAATCGAGTCATATTATTTCTGGACTAAAGCATTTCCATTGGCTACCCCCCCCCCCCTCAACGCAATTGGATGTTGTGATTGGTTCCCTATGCCCCTGCAATGCAATGACATAGAAATATCCACATTTCATGAGAATAAATACAATGAAGATTCATTTAGTGCTGTACATGCTATACATCGACCAACACAATAAATATATGAAGATACATTTTGTTATTTAATAAGATTACCATCTAATTTTAATTTATTCTGGTGAGAACAAAAAATATATTATGAAAGTTCGGAAAAAAATAATGGCTGGAGATTTAAAAAAATTAAATCTTGAGAGAAATCGACCTGAATTTATATTTTAAAAGAACCTATGACAGAATTATACAGTACATACTTCAAACGTTACATAACAATTCACTGTAGTAGAGAAAATAATATTTGTTTCGATACCTCATTGATTGCTCTTGGTATTACAGTAATCTTTTCTTCTTCTTTCCAGTATATACGTAGGGAATTAATATTGGGAGTCCAACACGTATTTTTCCCACTAATTTCCCGGACACTACCAACTTAATACAACATACGTACTATACTGTATGTATCATTAAATGGATATAACTATTTTTCACCATGCCAGTATTTTTTAATTTATTTTCGAAATATGTTGTTAATACGGTTATACCATCATTGTGTTGTTATATTAAAATAAATCAAATATTCCTACAATAATTCGCATCCCAGAAAATCTTCATAAATGTCATCACGTAAACTTCCGACCTCAATATCTGATATCACTATAATCAGATAGCGAGTTTGAGACAGCTCATAACATGTACTTTCCAACTTATACTTGGAAAATGATTATTTCCAAGTCTGTTGGAAATATATCACTATAGTCAAGTCGCAATTTTTCATATTCTTAACATGAACACGGAAGTTCATAGACCGATCAAAACATAAGAGGTAAGATACATCAATTTTTCAATGGAAATATTTGATAATTCGTGAAAATTTGATTAGAGGCTTGTGAAGTGGCAATGTTTGGTACTGAGCAATTGTTTATCTACAGAGAGTCATTTTCAAAATATATTCTTGGATTCTTTCGTTTTGATGAAACACTTTCCGTTATTTCACGTTTTTCGAGTTATTTTTAGAGGATGATACGTTGAACACTTTTTATTTTGTGTTGCTTTAAAGGATTTTTTATTTGTCACCCGTTTATCTCTTTTGATGCTCTTTTAACGGCTACCAGCATAATGGCAACATTGTACGTATACTTGATTTCTGCACTTGAATGATTTTCCGTGGACACGGACAGTAAATAGAATACGTTTGCCTTGTCGTAGGTCGCTTTCACTTGTCATGAACGAAAGAAAGAACGGTGACAAAGCGAAAACCGCAATGTAAGTTGCTTTGTCTTGGAATCAGTTTCACGTTCACGACTTCGTGAAATTTTATACAACAGTGAAACTTTGAACGTGTCNGCTTTGTCTTGGAATCAGTTTCACGTTCACGACTTCGTGAAATTTTATACAACAGTGAAACTTTGAACGTGTCAGATTGTTGTCCCAACGTGATTTGGACTGGTTTGTGAAGGGCCTCAATCAGTTGTTCGAAGAACAAGTACTGTGGACTGTCATCGTGGATGCCGCTTCTACTTCGGTAATAGTGTATTTCTTTGCTTGTAATTATTACTGTTTCACATCTTTTACCTAGCCGACGAATTTACTATAAAAATTTACGTAAAGTAGTTTTTCAATGCTATTTTAAGAAGATTAAACTTTTTTTTGTACGCAAGTAAAATAAAAGTTCAGACTTTTTACTGGCTGGTTACGAGATGTTGCATTAAAGATTTTTGTATAGGACTTGCATATTGGTTATTGCTTGTAATAGAAATTAATTGCAATATTGCAATATTGGTTATTGCTTGTAATAGAAATTAATAGTTCCTATCTCATTTTAATTGTGAAGTAGTTTTCTTCTCAATGCCTCTGGTAAAATTCACTGATCACCGTGTGCTTCCTCACATAGTGTGTTTTCCATTATCCGTGCGAGTGGATGTAGTATTTTATTTCTTACGAACATCGACCATATACAGACATTTATTTTCCATTTTCTATATTTGCCCAAAGTTTCGTCTGCAATTCGAGTCATCATAGGGTGTTATAAAATACTTGAAACACCGTTGCAGCATATCCAGTATACAAAATAAAAGTAATAGTTCTCATTTCTTTCTAAAAGTTAAGTGGAAAATTAACATATGTACAGGATCGATGTATTATAGAAACATATGTGAATAGATGTATTTATTCTAACTTGAGATTAATATTGTTTTAAAACGGGATAAGTATTGCATCTTTGTACTGTTTGCATGAACCGTTTTCTTCATGGTGTCGGGAAATCATTTGAGACAATTGTATCTCAACAATGGTATTTTCTTATTGAGTTTGCAGTTTCTTTACGACATACTCACAAGTGGCTCCCCGAAACAGCTTAATATTGCAAAATATATGCTGCAATTATTTAGTATTCCTGGATTATATTACAAAATATACAATACAATTATTTAGTATTCCTGAATAGCATTTATTACATATCTCTTTTGATTCCGGGTAGTATTGTTTAAAAGAATCTCCAGTTGTTAAGCAACATTGTACCAAGCAGACCTATTTTCTCTCAACCTTGCTCTTTATTTTAACTCTGAACTCGGCTGTGTAATAACAGAATACAGAAACGACACAGCATGGAACACTTAGTACTTCTGCTTAGCGTAGAAACTTATATCTCAGAAACGTACGTCCTTTATCTCTAATATGGTGGACGCTAAAAGTTATCGGTGGTTGTGAAATCCGCAGAAAGAAGATGATAGGAGAAAGGATCACGTCGGGTCGTCCGCATTCGAATTCCTTTGACGAATCGTACACAATACTATACACAACACAGTCTGCTGTGGAGAAACATTTCTACTCTGCTGTTGATTTCTTTGTTGCAAGCTCATACATTTCACGTGGTAATTTGGACTCTAATTTGCTAAGAATACCATAACGTAGGTAAAATATAATTAATTTTTTTAAATATTTTAATTATTTATGTGAAATGTCAATATTGTCATGGAGTTGGTATGATTCCCATTTCTCTCTCAGTAGTATAAGTGATCATTACAGTTCATGTATTTGACATTTGTAACTATTCTTTGTTGTGTATGACAATACATTGTTTGCGTGTGGTCTGTTCCGGACAATGCCTCGTATCTACATACACATTTATATTTTAGCAATGTGCATTTTTAACCCTCATACCGCTATAACCTGGCATAACCCTCGTTTCATGTATTCTCTCCATCCTTTGGGAAGCCTCTCAAAAATTTTGAGTCAAATTGATCCATTGGATAGTATAAAAATCAAATTACATGTCACTTACACGTGAATGCATATGTGTTGCCTCGGAAGCCCTGTACAGATTTTGTACAATATATGCCCAGCAAACCCACTAAATATGGATGCTAAATCAGCATATGTTATTTATTGATGGATCTATTTACACAGGGAGGATACCACGAGTATATTCAGAAACAACTTGGACTGAATGTGTTAAAAGATCTCGCTAAAAATGTTAAAGGATCATATAGAAATGTTACAATGGATAATTTTTTACCAGCATCCAATTAGCAGAAACAAGTCACAATTGTAGGTACAATCAAGCGAAACAAGCCTGACATTCTCTGTGAGATGAAACTTTTTGCCCCGAGAGACGCTCATTCTCAAAAGATGCTTTGCCTCAAGATGGGATTTGGCAGAAGTAATGGTGAAGTCTCAAATAAACGTCAGTAGTCAAATCCCTAAACTTCCAAAACGAACTACTCAAGCCATGGTAAGATGAGGTGTGAAGATTTCACCACCCTGTGAAAAGGCAACTCTCTCAAGCAAGAGAAATAGGTGTAAATATTGCCCTTACAACATTCACTGGAAAAGCACTCTCATAAGTTTGGAATGTAAAAATGGAACTAGTAAGGAACACAGTACGTACTACGGTGTGTAATTGTTGTTTGTAAGACACGGACTATTCAGAGTAGCAAATATCAATGTGTTCAACTGAAAGAAACAGTAAATTCGTGAATTTTGTTTATAGAATTATTGCTTCTCTGATGTGTTCCAACTGTAGTGAAACTAAATTTAGTGTTTGATTGAATCGTCTCTTGAATGATGAATCACCACAGGTATTTGTAAAAATTTTACAAAATACATAATATGATATAATAATATAAGATATAATATGTAAGATATATAATATAATTTGAGTTTAAAAATATTGCTGATGTTCTGCAACTTTAGGAGAAATTAAATATGGTGCCACTTCCTTGAATCATTTGTTGATTATTTAGTAGCTTAAGGTCCTTTCTAATTAGGTATATTTCAGGAATATGTTAGTACATTAATAAAACCGGAAACGTTGAATTACATACACTTAACTTATTGAAAGTATGAAATATTTTTAAAATTGGCATAGGACCTCGCAAGCCCTGCATATGCATTCTTGTATATTCTTACGACCACGAATCATAGGGTTAAGGTACTATTTCCTTGGCACTGCCACAGTCCGCGGTTGCTGCTTGAAAGTAAATCAATGGTCAGTTCACTACTGCTTGAAAGTATATCAATGGTCCCTATTTCGCTGCAACTCTTAGGCAGTCGAGGATCATGATGTCATCAACCCGGCCGCGTCTCGACTGCTCCCGAAGTAATTATGGCAGTCAACCACGACGGTCAGGTATTATACAGTTCGCATTTTCAAATCATGGCATAGAAAAAAGCTTTACTGGGCCAGGAGATTGAGCGTCTGGTCTAGTATGTTCCTAATTTACGAATTCAGTAAGAACAAACCACAAAGGTTTTTGTAATCCATTGTCGAAAAATAAAATGTGAAGAAACATGCAAAAAGATGGCAACAATTTATTACATTTGATATTTTCTGTGATAAGTAATTTTAAAAGCATATCCCAATTACAGTAGACTGTGAAAGAATAAGTAAATTACAGAATAATTTAATTTTTATAGTCTGAAGTTCGCTTGAAACGATGGAATTTGCACTCCAATATAGCATGCTATATTTACTTCCAATGTCCTTTGATGTGTGTGATTCAGACATCTGTGATACTTGTTCTTCTTTTGGTTTCACACAAAGCATTTTACCGCGGCATTTTTGATCTGATGCGCGTGTATGTGTTTGGGAAAATGGTCGTGGAGGTTGTTCATCGAAGACATTTAGCAATTAGCGCAGATACGTTAACTAAAAGAATAATGCGAATAAATTAACGTAATAGCAACATTGTTTGTTAAGTTGTTTGGTGTTATTACATACTGGTATATGTAATAACTTAGTGGAGTGTTCGAAGTATATTAATGAGCTGTAATATACCCTAAAATATCAAATAAAATGTATTTGTGATATTTCTCTTTAAAGTAATTTCATTTATCGATTACTTTTTTCGCCAATAATTTGTTTTAATGATTTTATAACGATATATTTGAGGATTGGTCATCAATAAAAGATTCTTTTTACAACTCCAACTTTTCGGCAATTTATTTTACCTTCATCAGGGCTACAAAGAACATACACAATTTATATTTCTAGTACAACTTTGAAACCCTTATTAACACAAAATATATATCAATGATTACTCACTATCTAATAACTGTTAAAACATCTTAAATATAAGAGGAAACTTAAAATACCATTTATCAATGCTTTACTAGTTCAAGGAGAGTTCCGCTCTTATTAGATTAGCCCTATTTACAGATTTACATAGGTGAGGAAATCGTTTTTCTGTAACATCTTTGTTACACAGGTCGTTTATTGGTCGGATTATACTCGTACTGGGAATAGAGATTGCCAACAGGAGTTGACTCATATTGGGTTTAAAAAATAGTAATCAAGGACATTGTTTCTCCAATAATTTCATTATATCGTGGATGTCGCAAAGAAATCCCACAGCCCAAAAATCCCGCAGTGAAGAAATCCCACGGGTCAGGTAGCAGGATAATACCGACCCTTCCTGGCATCTCTGATGAGGAGGGGGAAGGGAAGAGTAATTCACTTTAATTTCCTTTTAGATATATCCCAGTAGAAGATGCTAAAAAAAACTAAACATTAATCTCACGAAGCAAAGTTACGGTTCATTTTTCTCGTTTGCGATAGACTAATAAAACAATTTGAATCAAACTTCTACAATGTCTCATTACTGGGATAAGACTATATTACTCAGAAAATGATATGTACTCCCGACAATGTTAATTCTTGATACATATTTCCCAAGTTTTATTCGGTTAAAATGTATTATATAGTTTTACTTTATATTCGTTCTATTACTGACTCCACAGAATTAATTTTTGCAAAATTACCGATTCCTATCACACATTATCAAGGTCTTTAAGTGACTAAATAATAGAGGTGTATTTCTAAAATTTATGCGTATTTAAAATTAGCTAGAATAAATCTCCGTCAATATTTTTCGGATAAACGTTTCGTCAATTGGTTTTTGTGTTTTATATTGTAGAACTTAATATTTTTTACGTTTATTTACGTTAAAACAGCGAAATGTCTTTCATTTGAATGTATGAAAGTGTTGTTAGATACGTCCGATGCTACTAGCCTTCCAATTATTTGACGAATTTGGAATCGAATTTTTTTCACGTTAACCCACCATGAAGACGTCTGGGTATCTAATAATAATGATATATGTCTTGTAAATTGGGTTGTTATTAATCTCATTTTTCACGTTAATTTTTTTCGTACATAATACACATAGGGTGACGTAAAAATGCCTCAGGGAAAGACAATTTGGTGTACAAAGAAATATTTGACATGAAGGTTTTGTCTTCTCTTAATATTACTAAGAATAAAAAAACATCACACCAAGAACTCCCTTTCCAAGATGAGGCAGGACGCTAACATATAATTAGCATAATTCAAAAACCACTTTTAAATTCAGTAGAATCTCAATAACTTTCCTAGAATAAGTTTTTCCTGACCCAAAAATTAACATATATTATGTGGATGCATTGCTAGGATATTTAAAAAAATAAATGCTAAAATAAAATATTGTTTTCCATAATTGATATTTTTTCTCGTGCATTTTTTATTGAAACTACTACTGCAATTATTAGTTTCATATCAATTATATACCATTGATAGGCGTTGAGTCAAAATGGTGTTTCCGTACGGAACCGAACGCAGTGTGGTGTTTCCGTACGGAACCGAACGTGGTAGCAATGGGGGTTGAGTTTTTTTTTTCTTTTGTTCTACAACTGAACAGTGTTTTATCGATGATTTCTTCCTTACGTTTGTCAATGCTTGAATGTTAACTGAACTTGAAAAGAGAAAATGCCATCTAGGGAACGGGACGACGTAGAAGTGTGATTCAAATAGTGTTTTATTCGTCTACCTCTCACGAACCGTCCTTTAACTATATAAGAATAATGGGTAATTTTATGGCAATATGTACTGGGACTTAGAACTTTTTAATAAGGGAAAAATTGACCACAAAGGGTAAGAAAAGGTGGGATAAGGATGTAGGATTTCTTAGCACATTTTGTTAAGTGGGGTTCGCGCTGTGGGTTTTCTTCACATATCCATATCGTGGATGTAGAACTGTCCGTGGGTTTCTTCCTTTTACATTTTCATTAATTCGTTTGGTAAATAGAGTTTATTCTATGGTATGAAGTATTAATGAAAGTGAAACATAACAAACGGGTGAGAACTCACAATTAAATGAAATACTCTTGACTAAATATCGTTTGTACAGGGTGGGCAAAATAAAACTAACCCGGAAAATATTTATAAGACTGGCACGAAATCGACCCTTGTTAATGAACAGGAGTACTGGCTCTCACAGAAAATACGGAAAAAAGCCATCGTTGACGTCGATGCAGCGCTGTGTTCGATTTATCAAAGTGTGAGGAGTGAGTAGCAACTCTTCTGGAGGGATTGTAGGAATAACGTTTTCAATTTTCCACTGTAGCTCTGCCAGTGCGTGAGGATTAATTTAGTACACCTGACCCTTCAATTTGCCTCAGGTAAAAATCACAGGGAGAGATATCAGACGATTGAGGTGGGCAAGAGATTTTACTGCCTCTGCTAACTGTCCTCTCCTGACCGAACATTTCATTCACTCGTGACAATGTTCTCAGGTGCTTTGAGCTGTTGTTCCGTCTTGCTGAAAATATCCAAACAGTCGTTAATCTTCTGTACGTTGACCACCAAATGGATTAAACAGGTTGTGGACATAACGGTCAGATTAACAGTTTGGTGAAATGATCGTGTTATGGTGCAGAAACCAGACATAGCGCACCAAATACCAACCTTGAAATCATGCAAGGACTCTTCCATACTAATGAGAATTTACTGATGCATGAAGGAGCGTTTTCTAAAGAGGGTAGTTCTCCTGTTCATTAACAAGAGTCAATTCCGTGTAAGGATTACAATACTTTTCCGGACCAGTTTTATTTTGCGCTCCCTGTACATTATGTACGGATACTAGGAATTTAAAAACTAGATAGCTCACTCTTTATTAGCGGCATTAAATAAACGTTCAGCGTCGTTAATAGCTCAACTGCGTCACAATATTATGTACATGCACACGAAAGTTTCTTCGCCTTAAGACTACTTCAATTCAAAGTAAAATAATGCAAATATATTCCGTCTAAGAGAAAAAAATAGTTGTTTAGAAGAAACTCTAATTTGATTTTTAAAGATTTACTGTTATTAAAATAATAATTCTACCGGAGTCGCTGGAACAGATAAAATATTCGATGAAGTTAGTGTATTTAATTTCAAAAATCAAGTATTTTGTTTGGAACTTGAATTCCACAAACGTTTTCAGCATTGACTTGCATTTTAATATTTGTTTAATAATAATAATCCGGAGACGATTAAGCTAATATTTTATTGAATTTAATCCACCCACTGCATTTCGTTATAATAGTTCCATTGCGTTAATATCATATATTATACAAATATAATTATAAAAATTGCACTGAAAAAAATACCTGAGCTGGGGTAGTTGATGTATTGGCTGCCAGCTGGACAGACAATACATGAGCTCGCACAGCTAACATGACGTGAATTTTCGATCTTCTGTATCACAGCGTACAGCATTTACTCTCACACCTTAAGTAGCTAATCTATAAGATAAGAAAAGGGAACCTATAGTAGATGATGTTGCCAACCAATAAGCATGTAATATTGATTCGACGTGAGTCTATTATCTGCTTGCTTTCTTCTCGATATTTTTTCTCGACTTTCTTGACGATATTCAAAATTCTTATATACTAGATGGCTTATCAAATTTTGAATTGTCAGCGTAAGAGTGTCAGAAGTGTACAGTGAAGACACTGACCACAGAGCCCGAATAGAGTCACTGCAGATTGCAGATTGCTGAATGAATTTCAGCGCCTCAAGAATTGCAAATTTTTCAGCAGTGTACACGCTGCAAAAGGAATGGTGGCACTATGGCAGTGGAAAGCAGCACCAACAGTTATTCATTGCTGAGCCATCAGTGCATATGAACATATCCAAATAGAGGCATTTAATTCTCCAAAATGCTGTTGGTACACAATATTTTGAAATAGTCCTTAGTTGGGTTCCTGGGCATGTGGGTATTATGGGTAATGAAGAAGCCGATGAGGCAGCGATGTGGGGAACGCAGAGGGCTGTCCTTGACCTTTCATCTGTCCCTACGTCAGATTCAAAGGTTGCCATAAGATCTCGTCTCTTCTTGAGACATGGAACGCCGAATGGCACAGTCGCGCCTTCAAGTAAAAGACTCTGTTAAAACCTGGGTGTCATCATCCCGTGCGANTGGAACGCCGAATGGCACAGTCGCGCCTTCAAGTAAAAGACTCTGTTAAAACCTGGGTGCCATCATCCCGTGCGAACAGACTTGAAGAAGTAATCCTTACACGTCTTCGTATTGGCCACTGTTATCTTACCCATGGTCATCTCTTACGCGGTGAACCTCCCCCGTCTGTGAAACTTGCAACACAACACTTACCATGGAACACTTTCTTCTGGGGTGTCTCAAATATAGTACCAGTCGACGGCGACACAATCTACCGAACAGTTTGAACGTTATACGGAACAAAATGAACTGATTTTAATGCGTCTTTTCAGATTCCTTCAAGAAATTGGCCTCTGGAATAATATCTGATCTCCCTTCGTATGTTTTTACTCAAATCCATAAACGAAACGGGGCTCCTCCCACAAGTTCTCGGGAGGGTTTTCATTTAAATCTCTCTTCTTTCCTTTGCTTTAAATTTACATTTTTCTCTTTTTAAATTTACTTTTTTCTTTGTTTTCAATTTTTATAATGTTTTAGGAACTTTCTTGTCTCTTTTCCTCGTTTTAAAATATGTTTTGTTATATTGTAACTCAGGAGGGTTTTTAGTGGGTATGGTTGAGTCATTCGGCGAGTCCCACACGAGAGTCATGTTGGCTCTACTCATTGCGTAATTGCATTTTCCCTACCTGTAAAACTTTTTAGGGTTGTAATGACCTCGATGTCATTAAGTTCGAGCCGTAAAACCCCACAAAAATATGACGATATTCATTTTTATTACAACTTCGTGGTCTTAACTTGTTTGTTCATAGGCATAAAGCAAACATTCTTTTTTTCTTCAGGTATCCGACCGCGCCAGTATTCGATCCAGGGTCCTTTCCCTCTGAAGATGCGAACGCTAGCATTGAGCTACTGCAGTATGTTGTATTGTTACGTTGTCTAAGAGTTGACACCATAGTATTGGTACCATGAATAGTAAATAAGTAAAATAGTAATCATCTTTAAAATCTTGAAAAATATATCTTTAAATACCAAGAAAATAGTTATTATGTATCCAAACTTTTCTTTATTTTGAATATACTTGAAATTTATTCTTATTAGATTAATACCGGTAAATATTCGGGTAAATTTGAAAATATCATTATTTAAAATAATAATTAGGTATTCGCCAAAGTTAACCTTCAGAAATTCAAAATATCAACAGTATACGGGTGCTCGACGTCAAGGAAACAGTAAATATTCGTCGTCTAGATTTCAAATTTCGGGCTATGCAACGTCGGGATGGCGTCGTTTAGTTGTTGTAATGAATCATAGTCGTTGTAGTGAATCATTTTGTTCATGGAATGATAATTATCGAGTATATTTTGTTCAAGTAAACAACTATTCGTAGTTGCGAAAGCCATGGTCGATTTGACTCCGTAAAATAATTGCTGAGGCTGCGCCACCTCAGTCATGAGTCAACGAACCTAATGCATAGAAGGCAGCGCAGCCGAGTGTCATTTAGCTGCAACTACGAACGAGATCAGCGTCGAGGAACAAACAACAGTTCTTGTAGCTAAGTCAAATTTTTGAGCGGGGCTGAGCCCTTGGGCGCAAAATTTATAAGCTGTAGCTGTTGATGTAAATTTCTTCCTCCCAGGCAAAACAGCGTTAGCTTCCGCAGTGATAGAAAATTGGTCTCGTTCAGACGAAAACTGTTTTAGGGCAGGTACAGCATAAGCTGTAGCAGCTAATGGTACTGTCTGTCCGCTAGATAGCCAACGCGTGAGCTATCACATCTAACTTTAGGCTGAGCTATCTATCTATTTTTTTCCGTGTAGAGGTCAATGTTTTGAAACCTGAAAACATCGAATTTTGTCAAAACCTTTACTGTATACGTTAGAACCTACATAATTTTGAACTTTTCTATCAAATGGTTTTTGGAGTATGTTATTAGGTGGAGACGACTATTAATTTGGCTTGTTGATAATGTGTTCCGTCGAGGTGTAGTTGTAGACTATTATTTATTCTTCTCTCTCGCATTTTATCTTTATTACGAGGGGAATAGGTCGACGATGCTGGATGGTCGACTCTGCGCCTGAGATGCGTAGAGCTCTGAAATTTGACCCTTGCTCCTACGTCATTGAAGCACAACGCGTGGCGGCGGGAGAGATGTTCCCGCGCACCCACGTGGGTTTCTAGAGACGGAGAAAAATAAGTGGTTGCTCCGAATGAATGTGAAGTTGCTCCAAGTCGGGGAGGGGAAGTAAGGCGCTGACGTCAGAGTCATTCGGGCGCGGTGCCCTTAGCAGCGGACGGGGGACTCCCATCCGGAGGGCGGCAGAAGCGTCGCCGGCGACAGAAGCCATGCGAGGCTAGGCGGGGCGGGGCGGGACAGACAAGGCAGCGCGGAGCGGGCACCGTAACTACGCTCATTGTCGCGAGGCTGTCGTACCGCCCAGATGCGCGTCGGCCGCCGCCGAGTCGACTACCACTTCCACCACCGACTGACTTCTTTTTCTGACGGCGAGGTTTGTTTTGTGCTGCTGCTATATTTGGAGACTCTATTTCCGGGAGTGCTTATGGGGGCGGCGGCTGCGGCAGTCGAGCGAACGCGTCAGTATACCGGTAGCCGCGCTCTTCGCCGCTGCCTGTGGCCACGAGGTGTGTGTGTGTGTGATGTATGTGCGCGCGCGCGTGTGTGGACGGCATCGGCTGGGACAGTGGCCGGCGCGCTTCCTGGGCGAAGACCCTCCTCCGACTGTCCGACGTCCCCTCTAGTGTTGCAGCACGAGACGCAGCTGTATTGCTTTGAGTTACGAGCGTGTTTTGTTACCATCCGGATCTGTAGGTGGTTTGTGTATCGATGCGTTTGGTTCTGAAAATAGGTTGTTTTGAGGAAAGCTCGCGTTCGAACCACTTGTTATGTGTTTCAGTTGAAGGTAAGGGAGAGACTCGCCCTGATTCCCTTCGACTATTCGATTTAGTGGTGGCTGAAAAATTAATAAGTTTACGGATCTACTGAAGTTACAACCTCGATTATTCGAATAAATTGGGGCTCTCTACGCGTGGTTCGAAAATATTTCGTTTCAGTTTTGCCATGAATTCAAATACAATGTTGCTCGTTATGTCGCCATGAAATGTTTAATAGGTTTTAGTATTATCCCATTTTAAAGATATTTTTGTCCCTCCATCGATGGTTCAAACGGAATGAGTCCCATGATTCTATGAAAACGAATTGCGATATCTGGAAGTGGAATATGAAGTATCCGTCATTGTGTATGGCTGAGGAAGGATAAGGGTTCATGATATGATTGGTCGTTGGTCGGACTTCGTAATGTCGCTAATGTTCAGTGCCTAGTGTACATGTATCATTGGGGGAAATTCTCTCTCAGTAATCCTTCTGCTCTTCCAACGGGAATGAAGACGTATCCTCTCCCCCCATGTCCCTCGTTCGTGGAAGTCCATGTGTGCCCAATCTGTGACTGGTGACATTGCATCTCTTCTGCGTGCGTGCAAGGGATACTGTCGGACTATTCATGTCAACTCTCCATGCTGTCTCCCCATTCCCTCCGCCTCGCTCACTCCACATAATTCCTTCACTTCGTATCTCATATCCTCTGAAATACTACCAGAACACGAAGTTACATTTATTATCTACATTTTACTACGCCTACGTGCTCCTAAATTCATTACGTTATCTTAATTCACCAAATTGTCTTTATTTTTTTCTTTCATGGAACATTATATTTATTTCTAATTTTCGTAAAATTACGATGTAGTACAAGAGTGACGCGAAAAAACTGTTGCGAAGTGTTTAAATGAATTAACGAGTAATGTAGTCAAGTTGTTCAGTTAATGTTTTTCTGCATCGTAATTTTGTATTATAATTCAACATTTCCAAAAATATTCTATTTCTACATTTTTTTGGAGTTCAGTTTTGAATCATTTATTAAAACAGACCAAAGTTTTTTTTCTGAATAATGAGAAATCTGTATTTTTAGTCATTAGTGTAATTTAACTTAATACGAGGCGTGGAAACTTATCGGATGTGTTAATTGAGGGACGCGATTCTCTAGGGTGATTTTTCTACTCTAACAGTAAATTCGTTCTTCTCTTGGGTAGTAAGTGATTGCATTTTCCAATTTAGTTCATTGACGCTGCGTTCAAATATGTAGTGCAGATAATAGATCCACCCACCATTGAGTAGCCCGGAGCTCCATTGTGTGAGTTGTTCCAGCACTGACCATTCGCGAGACACTCGACTGACCGACCACTCCCAAGCAGCGAAAGAGCCAAAACATCCACTCGTTCTGGCGTAACACGCGAGAAGAATACTTGGATTAGCGCCACAAGCGCTGCTGATATAAGAACTTACAGCCTCGATCGCATTTACATAGGAGAAATCGCCTTTCAGAATCAAAAAATATCTAACTCTTTGGGTACACGTTGTTTATGTGTACTACATCGTAAAAAATGGTATATCTTTACGAGGTGTTATCCGGTGATTCCTAAACTCTTTGAACAGTGGTAAGTTTTGAAAGTGGTTATGTTCCCTAACACTTTCGTGATTATCCAAAACCTGCCACAGATATTGTCGAGTTGCAGCAATTTTCCTTCCTCATCAGTTCGTAATATCTATAAACGAAAAGCAGACTCATATCTTCCATATGTAATAACTTTTTATGGATTTTAGTATATCTTTTGGATGGAAAATGGTTTACGGGGAAAATGTGACGATAACTATTTATATTTATCTAGCGCAAATCTCTACAACTTTTAAGTAATATTTGAGGTATTGGGGAAAGAAGCTTAAAATCTTTAACTTGTAGTATAAGGGATAAATAAACAAGTTGCTTATATTAATAAATAGCCATTCTAATTTTTTCTCCTCGTCTTATGATATTTTTATATTAAGCTCTTTTGAGTAAGGATTAATATGTTACGATTTAGAAAATACTTTCAAATTCCTCATATATATATTCGCATTGATTCATTTTGCATTTTTGTAAATTGCGTTGTGATTTCAATGAAAACTATTATATTTTTTATATTAGTGACATATCATTGATCGACGAGTCGGTTACTGTTTTTATTATTTACAATTACAAACCCATAATTAATAAAATATCTAAATACAATTTATAAAGTTTTAAGAATTGTTTTCTCCGTACAATTTTTTCACAACAAAGTTGGCTTGACCGCCGCGTCGGGACCGTCGTCCCCTGCGTGCCTTTGCCGCAATCCGAAGCGTAGGCGACTCAGAGCGGTGGACGCGTTGTCGCTGCCTCCGCGTTTGGGCGTGTGCCGCTTGCTCCCCTCGCTCGCCTCCAAGACATGGGCACGCGCCGAGAGCAGTTACGCGCGTCCCTGGCCCCCGTACCTCGCATCCCCCGCCGCCAACAAGGGAGGCCACTGGCCCGATGCCCGCACTCTTATGATACACTGCTTCCTATTACATGACTTCACTGCAATTAGTCTGATAAGCACTGCAGTTCAGACACTAGTGCGTGCTTTAAAATGCGACATGCCAGTTTATAATTACACCACAAAACGTTACGTAGCAAACATCGCCAGTTAAGATTGTTCTGGATAGCAGTACAGCATGTTTTTATACGAACATTCGTTATGTATATACTTCAAACTCATAAAATTGGTTTTGTTGTTCTTGTGTTGATTCACAAATCAATGTGAAATAAGCGAAATATACGAGAAAACAATATATTGAGTTGCATATTTTCAAGAGATCTACAGATCAACACTCATCCGTCACGTTGTACCTTCTCATTCAAATGTTGCAAACCGAAAACTGAGTTTATCCTATCGACGAGGTGAACGTTTTGCTTTCAACTATTATGTGACAGCTTATATTTTTAAATTTGGAATTACATGTTGTTGCTTTTTTTCGAAAATTTGCAAAGCAAAGAATTTAGCTCGTAGTAATGAAAACATTATTTTTCTTAGTTGTTGGGTGTGAAAAGTCATTCATATATTATTAAGTAAGATATCACAATGATATTTGTTCACCTTTTATTTTTTATTTCACTGTAGCATACCAACTTAATTTTTTTTTTCAATTTATTTGTCACAACAAGGGTCTCGTTCAACCCAGGGTAACGTACACCGACTGATCTAATATGCTAGTTAGATCTCCCAAGCCTGATTTGTGATTGTGTTGTTAGAGTTTAGTGGCATATTTTGCATAATTTATTACTCATTCAATAGGCATATCTGGCTTTTAAATACAACCGGGAGCCGGATAATTAGATCACTTTATTGCTTAGATTAGATTCTGTGCGTCTCGGGGAGACGAAGAGAATTTCGAAGAGAGACACGGTTTATTGTAAGAAATACCTTAAATTCGTTATTTTCGTTTTGTTCCCTCAATTGCTTTAAGAAACGTTACATTATTTTCTGTCCTGATTTGCATCTGGACTTTAATGAAGCGTCATACTGTGTTGATTATCTGCCCATGGGAATGAATTCAATGAGTACTTAATTCTTTTTAGTGGTCTATTCTTAACATTTATGATTAAATGCTTTTCGTTTATCACCATGAACGTTCGTAATTCCTTTAGCAAAAAGGTAAATTAGTATGGTAAAGAGGTATGATTATTATTGCACAGAAACTCATCGTAGACACATTTCTAAAACTTCGGTACATAATCGCTCGTTAGAGTTAAAACATCTCCTTGAAGTCAGTTCCTAAGGGTTAGGTTGCAACTTGATATTGAATTACTTGTAACACAATATCTGGAAGGACGTACGGTGATCGTGTTATTCGTGTTTCCTCTGGGCACCAGATCCCTCTCTCGACAGTCGGAGAACGCGTTGCCATACGCTCCGCCAGGGGCCTTTCGCTTCACATTTTATTCTTTCTAGGACGCCTCTTTTTCGCGGTCGCCTAAAAATCGCAAGGCGGAAACCACAACGTATCCAGACTGGACTATCAAAGAGAACATCATTGGACTTGTTTGGCTCCCAACGTGGGCAAAGCGACTCTCACACTGGCGGCGGTCGGAACCGAAAGGACACAGCGGGCGAGGCCCGAGCGCCTCGCCGTACGGATCGTGTGACATTCACGCTGGGAATCAAGAGACGCGCTCCCTCACCTCCGCTGCAGCGAAGGTCGCCGCTACGGGCGTCGTCACACCGCTCTGCAAGTGCGCCATCGGAACGCACACGCCCAGCCGAGATGGTTCGCGAACGCCGCTGGTGGAGCATCCCGCGGATGCCGCCTCCGCCCGCGTGGTGGAAGCGGCGTGATGTCAGCCCCGAACCCCGAGCAGAAGCTGCCTCTGGTTCCGCCATCGCTGGCTCCTCCGCCGCCGGCAGCGAACGGCGCTCAGGGACAGTCGTCATCAGCGCGCCGCTGGAAGCGAAGGCTATGGACACGGCAACGACTGTCGCGACACCCGCGCTGCCTTGCGTTCCAGAAGTAGACGCCAATGGAGAGACAGCGGCGACAACTCAAGACGAATGCATTCCCAGTATTAGCTTTTCCTTCTTCAGCGAGGCGGAGCAGTTGTTTTCGTCGACATTGCCCTCAACTGTCTTGAAGGAAGAAATGGAACTGAAAGAGGATATCGACGAAAAGAATGAACAAGCAGAGGCGGATCAGAAGGATGCTGACGAAGTGAAGAGTGAGCAGACTGAGGCATTAAAAGATCCTCTTGAAATCAATCAAGATATAACCGCTGAGGTATCGGAATCTCTCCGAGAGAGTGGACCCACTCAACCTGGAAAAGAATATGCTGAGTGTGATTCGACGACTCCAATCGAACAAGACACCATGTCATGTAGTGCTGTGTTGTTGCCTGGAAGTGATTCCTCGGATCACAAAGAAGGTGAGATACGTCCTATCAGTCCACAGTCCCCAGCAGAACCACTTTCCTTGAGTGAACATCAGGAGCTAGTCACATTATCTCCACCCTTGTCACCCCGTGAGCCTTCGTCGCGTCCGCGTACGCCTCCTCGTCCGGGACCTTCGTGTCTGTCGTTGTCACCTTCCACGTCTCCTTCCTTGACTCCTTCTCGACTGCCACTTTCATCTCCGCCGTCTTCACCACCTCCTCCTCCGCCGACACATCCACCGCCACCGCCTCCGTTTCCATCTCCCCCGTCGGACGCGACAATGCAAGTGCGGAGATCAATGGGAGATGTGACGCTGGGGAGCAATGATAGCAACGGTGGATACGAAGTGCTCCGAATCCGCGCCATTTCTCCGTCATCCGCCCCCGACACCTTCCCTTCGCTCAACACTGAAGATGTAATGCGCCGCTTAAGTTCCGAGCCCCCCCAATACGCTTCGCCGCGCGTCAGCTACATCCAAGACTGCAGTGTAGTCACATCTCGAGAAACAACGTGCTCCCCTCTGGGTTGGAAGTGTGTGGAACCTTACAGTCTGAGCGACTCTTATCTCTGCTACGAAATGCCGGTATCGGTGCCGACAAACAGCGGGAGCGCGCCGTGTAGCGAAGCGCAGAGCTCTCGAGAGTACGAAGACCTGGAGTACTGCGCGGTGAGGGCTGGGCAAAGACGCGCCACTCTGCTGCGCGGTGCCGGCGGTGGGCGAGCGTTGGCTGGAGGCGCGACGGTGCGAGTTGGTCGCGCGTGGCGGGCGTTGCGCGGATGGTGGCGCGTTGAGCGATCGCGCTTCACCCACGCAGTGCAGCGCCATGCGCGCGCCGCTCAAGCGCTCGCTGCCGAGGCCGCCGCCGCAGCAGCAGCTGCTACAGCAACAGCGACCCCTGCCGAAGAGACTGAAGATGCAACCACCGTGGCCGCGTCGTCATCGCCGCCGTCTCCGACCCCACAGCCCCCACCTCCACCGGGTCCTCGAGTACCACCGGGAATGGTGCTACGGCGACGGCGCGAGGATACGCGCAACAGACCCGTGTCGCGCGCGGGACTCGTGCGCAGCAGATACATCCCTGAGGTGAGACGTTGCTCGGTAGAGTAGAACAGTTGCTTTGACATACGGAAAGTTTTCTTTTTAGTTGCTCTATGTTTGTGGTTCTTGTTTCTACATCGAAATAAAATGTATACACTTCGGGTTATCCAGTTTACTATACAAGTCCTATCGAGTGAAATTGAAAATGGGGAAATTACTTCACCATATTATACTTTTACAAATGTTCATTTTTGAAATCATGGAGGACAATAAACTAATTTACTCTCCGGAAGCAGGCAAGAGACCATCCCACCAATTCCGATCAAGGACCCTAAGATAGAGTCGGATTTAACATTCAGTACACTTCTAAGATAAGAATAAAAATAGTTCGCTACGTGGTATAATATTGACAGCATACCAACAAATTTGTATTATTATAGTTTTTGTATTGTGTTTGTAATGTTTTATCAGAGTAGTATCAATTGAGTTGTATTTGTATTCTAGCATCACTTGTACTTAAAAGTGGATAAACTAACAAATAATAAACCTTTCTAAATAATTGTAAACGTAAACATAATACTAAGCAGTAGCAAAATTCAAAATGAGTGTTCGAAGAAAATAATTTTAAAAAACTTTTGTTTCCAATCTGAAGTCTGTCAACTATCAATTGGATGATGTTGAGGCGATGAATGTCGTAACGGTGGCTATAATTTTAGAAGGGTGAATGTATAATTATTCTGATTGATATGGATAAATCTCTCCATTTTGAGGGGAATTTTCATAAACAGAAAATTGGATGATAGTCTATGTTGGTTGGTGTTATTTTTCTTCTCAGTTCACCCCGACGTCTGACTGATTTATTGAAACTGCGGTGACGGACAGTGTCAGGTCATCTACATGTTCAGGGAAATTGGATTCTTGAGTTTACTGAGTTAATTACTGAGTAAGATTATTCTTTTGAAACCTTAATGAAAACTGTATTATTTCCCAAAAGAGAAAAATATCTTGATACTTGAGGGAATAGTTAAATTGTGTAATAAAATAATGATGTACGTGCAAATAATGATTACTAAACGCATTTAAATTTTGTTGAGTTAAATCTTATTTTGTAACCGATTATACGGTTTTTGTTGAGCATTTACTATGTATGAAGCATCACTGCGAGGCTAGTACACCTACTGGATATTACTGAAACATTACAGACACATGCATTCAAGATGAAATCTCAGTCACAGACCCTGCCTATACGTTGGTTTTTCTAAACAAAAGGATTTTAATATCTAGCGTAATAAAATTACATTTATTTTATTAACTCGCAGCAGAGAGTAATTTGATGGTTATTTGTTTTATTAGCAGTCGGTTCTTTATGATGAATTATCTTTAAGTATAGAAAAAAATGCATGTTTACGTTGAAAAATCGTGATATCTCCAAGTAGGTATATATGTATATTTTGTATGAGTTGACAAGATACTTTTGAACCCAAAGATTTCTACAGATAACACACAAAACGTATACAATAAAATGTACAAATAATAAGTAGGTCATGAAACTGTGAAAATGACGGAAATAAAGAAAAAGCATTCACCCTAATTTACTTCTTTTGACATCCTGTCAAAATTTCAAGTTTCCATTTCTAATACATTTTCCTCTAAGTTTGTGAATTAGTCTGTCTAACATTCATTCACTCTGAACAACGCTGCTTACATTAAGCTATAGTCTGAACACTTTTTCGGTGCAAGTGTGATAAAAATGGAATGCTTGTATGTTGTCTGTTTTTTTCTTTTTCTTTTGAGGTGTATGTAATAAGTCAACTGAACATATACTACAGATAGAGAAGATTGTTGACCATACATCGAAGAGATATTATCAGACGTCTACATCAATTGTTATTACTCATGACGGAATGACACGTCCTTATTGGGCATAATGGTGCTTGAAATAGTGTTTTCTCTTTTCCTCGATGTTAATCTTCTGAATTTTTTGTGTTGTAATAGGATATCATGTAAGGAAATTAAGACTCAGTGATGTCAAGTGACTATTTGTCTCTCGGTCTCCTGGGAGTTGTGTAATTGCGAGTCTGCCAGTTTGTGCTCGTGACAACTTTAAGTGAGAGTGGAGAAACTGATCTGAACCCGTCTGTATGTCCCTCCGAATCTTATAAGTAGAAATCAAACTCTTGGGTTCAGGTGTTGTTCCGAAATCTATCACCATGTAAATCGTAAGAATTTCTGACATCAAGTTCAGATGGATTTAGAGATGAAAATTCTGGTTAAAAAATCGATACGATTGTGGAGAATGTGTGCGTTCAATATTTACCGATAGAAGTTGCGACTTTAGTATTATCTGCCATAGATGTACAATTTAATGCCTCTGGTCGAAAATACTCTTATGAATTCCTTATCATATTTTGTTTTTTGAGGGTTCGCTCTTCTAGCCAGCGTGAAGGGACTTGTGAGTCTTTGTTATGAATATTTTCAATAATTTCACCAGCCCAATTGTCTGAAAGAAAACGGTTGTCAAAGATTTCCTGTCATTCGAAATCATGTCCAGGTTAATTTTGTGTTTAAATTTGAACCAATTTTCGTTATCCATTCGAGCTAAAGTTTTGCACACAGTTTTGATTCTGATGACAATACAATGTAGTATATGTAGTATCGTTCTAAATCCAAAGGACGCCTTAAGATCATCCTTGTCTTACCTTCGTCTTCAAAATTCCCTTGACATTGCGTATCAATGAAAGATTTTGACGATTAGAATACGGTCAGCTACGTGCCATCATTCTAAAGCTAATATGGTGGACGTCGCACGATAACACTCTATTCTTCAACCCTATATTGAGATGTTTGTATCGGCCGAATTGTGTAAGGGCTAATAATGGTATGCAAGTATCATACAATGTGAATTCATGTGAGCACGTGCCGAGGACAGGACTGTTCTATAGTGTAGCAAAAAATTGGAAGCCACTAACGTAATCTCGGGGCATAGGATACGACCTATAGTGTAAAAAACCTTACCCCTCTAAAAATCTTACTCCTCTATCCGACCCCGCGGGGGGGGGGGAGAGATACCATCACTTAACTTGATTCGCGTGGGATCAAAATACGACAAATAAACAATTCATAAAAAGCAAAAAATAAATTAAGAAATAAAAATATACCAGTTTTCTTTTAGAACCAAATTGTACAGAAAAAACAGAAAATATGTATTCAGTGATAATGAACTAATCAGATTAATTTTCAACATTTGTTAAAAGACAGCAATTGGGTGTTTAAAAATATTGTTGCTGTTGTATTAGAACAATCTGTTCATATTTTTTTACTGTAATTTGTAATGAGACTAATCATAATATTTCTTAAGAAAATGTATATAAATGTAAATCAATACCTTGTTAAAAAATTTAATAACAACCAAAAAAATTTGAAGGTATATGTGAAGTATTTTGATAGGTTTCATTTGTGGGCAAATACGTATTAAAACACTTGCGAAGAGTATTTGAATGACTCTATATGAGATCAGCTCAATGAAAAAAGTAAATCAGTATGATTAGACATATTATGATATGATTAGAGATCCCAATGGTTTTCTTTTTTACAGATGTTGAAAATTATTCAGATCAGCTTATAGTAATCGAAGAAAATTCCGCTTTGAAGTGCAAATTGATTCTAAAAGAAAACTAAAACAATATATTTGTTTCTACTTCATTTGTCTGGTTATTGCAGGATTTTTAGGGAATAAAACAGCGAAATGCTGCAAAAGAAATTGCAATGTCGTCATATTATGGAAGTTTATTGTTCGACTAAGTCTTGCAGTATACCTCCTGCATTAACGAGTTCACCTAATTCACTAATGTTTTCCTATCAATATGAATCGCTGTAATTAACAAAAAGAAAAAAGAAAAGGATAATCTCTAAAATTTAATAACAGAAATTCAAATTACTCGCGACTTAAAAAATTAAATGATCATTTATTACATGTGAGAGAGAATCCGAAAATAAATGATAAATTGACTAATCTCTCCGTATAAGAGAAATATATCAATATTGTTAGTCCCTATACTTGCAACTGACTAGTAGTAATCGTCTTTCAGTTGCAGTTAATAAGTTCTTGGATCTCATTACAGTGCTACAGCAATTGTATAAGAGAAAGAAAGGAAGAATGAATGAATGAATGAAAGACAAAAATGACAATTAAAATGTAGGAAGCTTCAGCGATATGACTTCCATAACAACTAGATGTTTATTTTTAATGCTGGGACGCTATCGAAAACCGACAGAAGAGGATCTTGTTGGTGCTCTGAATCGATTCAGTTGCACATTTGACCCTGGAGGCAACATTCACTCCGCCGCACAGAAGGTAGATAAATAAGAGATAGAAACCCACGAACCTTTTGTTACAGTTCTTACATCAAGCGAAACGTTTTCCAACCTTGGCAGTGCTCTCATTTATACCTTGCTGCGCGTGATAAGTGGTCGTGCTTTCATACCGGTTTTTGATAGCCCTGCGATTGCCAGTGATGACAACTCTCAAGGCCGAATGGTTGGAGTATTGGAAGCAGGTGTGTGTTGTCAGTACTCAAATATCCAACGTGTGTAATGGACGGATGGTTCGCGTTACGTCTGTGGAATTGCGTTGAAAATAAATATTGATTGCAAAGAGACACCACGAATCGAAATATGCGTTTACGGAACTATACACAAATATCATTATATGTAACTGAAGAGTAACGAAAATATTAAAAATTAATTTGCTTTAAGTAGTTACATGTCTTAAGTATCTTGTTCGACCAGATTGAGGTATAATTTTTCATTTCAATGTCAATTTCGAATGACTTATTTATTGTGTAAAACTTACTCGCAGTAGCTGAATACATTTTTTCCTTTAGTGAAGTTCTGGGGAAGCTACTTTCACTTAAATGAAAGCTTCTTTCCGTCGTAAACTATTGGTAACGATGACTGCTACAACAGATGTTTACACTTTGTCGGAGAGTATGTTTTTATAATGATGCTTGTTTCTACAAGTCATTCGCTTGTTATTTATTTTGTGAAATGAACTACATCATGTACTTTTTAAATAATCACATACTTAAACTGACAATATTATTAATCAATTTCAAAGGCGATGTGAATAACAGAGGCACAATTCGTTGTGAGACGATTTATTTCCTCCGTGCTGGCTACTAAGAAAGCTATTCTCTTGTAGACAAATGACGCACTTTCACCTGATCAGTCTGTGTCTTGCAACTTCTACGTTGGAAAAACTTTTATTGTATGAAATTACCGAGAAGAGTTTCGTAAGGGAGAAATGACGCTCTGATTAGCATAAGGGACAAATGGAAGAGGTGATACGGAAGGAAGACCTTTTTTTGTTTCAAAACATTACAGAAGTTCGTAAGTTCGATTATTTGATTATGTCCGAATGAGAGAATTTGAAGCGTACTTTCGGCGCATTAATAAGACCGACTTTGGTGAATGGAGGCTATTTCTCAAGATATTGGAGATCTAAATCTCCCAATTTTCAATGCAATATCTGCAATATGAATTCAGTGCAATAATAGAAAATGTTGAGGAATTGTCCCTTTACAGTTTGAAAGAATCACTAAAGTGTTGTTACAAGTTAGTGGGAAGTGTGGTAATTATTGATGGAATATTAAAGCAGAGAAGAAAATAGGGTACTGTATGGAAGATACAAAGTGAGCAAAATTTTTGTAGTTGAAGCAAGAGATCTGATGTGGCGGTGAGGTGACAGTTCA
The DNA here is from genome assembly GCA_002313205.1 of Laupala kohalensis. NCBI lineage: Eukaryota > Metazoa > Arthropoda > Insecta > Orthoptera > Trigonidiidae > Laupala > Laupala kohalensis. The sequence goes on along the minus strand of NNCF01128931.1, from coordinate 328,425 downwards.
TTCGACCAATCACATTTACTCTTACCATGGGTGCATTGTTTACAGAACACGAAGCCAAAAACGGCTAAATAAACATGGCAATTCGTTAGTTTCGACCTTCAATAGCTGCGATAATCAATTCACTGAGGGAAATAGAAGAAGCAAAATAGAACTAATAATATCTTATAATAATAATAATAATAATAATAATTATGAAAAACGAAAAGATTGCTATCCGGGTCACCAATTGTCCGGATCTATGAGAGAGAAAAATTAATATTTAGAGGAACAGTTGTGTTCAAAGATTATTCAGTTATCGAGCTCGGTATCGAACCCATCCTACTGCGAATACAGTGATAGAGCTGATTATTTAAATTTAACTATGACTCGTCCCACCGACTACATTGTTTACGCAACCTCTGTATACTTCAACTTAATTTTTCCTCAACATGATATTTCTTTGTCTTTTTCCCTTAAAAATAACATTTTTCGAAAGAAATACTGTTATCTAGGTACTTGTGTGTCCGGTCCCAATTAATCCGGATAATTAGTATTCTACTGTACAGCTCTACTGTTCATACAACAGCACACGGGAATATAATCCTTTTATCGTTATGAAATATTATCACGGAATAGAAAAGCGTTTTGTGTCAGCATTATATTACGTAGATTATTGATATAAATGGATGTATTAAATTTATGTTGCCTATCTTGATAGTGAAAACTACGCCTGCGTCCTCGGGGTTGGGACGAACAACGACTCTTTAGCTTTGCCTGCGAATGGACGAAGAAAGGCATATCCATTTGTACCACGGTACGTTGTAAGGAAATATGCTGTTATTATCATTTGCTATGGAATGTCTTCTGTACAGATAATTGTGAAAACGTGTAACTAAAGGAAAACATTCAGTATTTTTATGTGGAAATAAAGTTTCACATAGTGTGTTTTACTGTATGCTTTATTCTCGGACATAGTCTTTCCAATTAGTATTGTGATCAAACACAATACGCATGGGGGTGATTTATACGAAGTGATAACTATCTAAAAGATTAAATGAATGCTCTTGTCAATTTTATAAAAAGAATCCTGCCACGAAGACACGATTTCCATGAAATTGTTTCCTACAAAATGTATTGGCTCGAAACTCAGACATACAGGGATCTTTTCCAGGCATCTGTTTCAGAATTGGCGATCCCCCAATCGGATATTCTTGGATCTCCTGGAGTATAGAACACAAACTTACACGATCGTGCCAAAAAAACCGAAAATACTTTCCAATTTAGAATATGATACGCCTGGTAAATTATAAGTAAAGTCTAGAATTAGATTGCTTAAAATTGCTTTAAATATTTCTTTCTTAACATCTACTCAAAAAACTGTTGGGAAAATAGACCTACCAAAATGTATGGGATATCATGTTTTGCATATCCGAATCTCAAAAACCAATTTTGTTCCCATGTTTATTCCATTTATGTTTTTACACTGAATATTTTACGCATATTACACAGATATTTTTACACATTTTTCCATTTATATTTCTACACAGAAACATTTTTCTATAATATAATTTTATGAAAAGATGAACTATATAGAGAACATGAATGATACTCTCGTCCGTTTCGTAATCATTCATTAAGGTTTCATTTGTTTGCGAATGATCATTTTTGTAACTTATAATAGAGCACGAGAAAATGCAATGATCGTGCGAGTTAAACTATATTTTAAAATATTTTTGATGTATTCCAAGAATTCTGATAGGGAAGGCGAAAGTACACTGTTAGATTGGGATGTCTGTCATGTAGGAATCAACGAAGTCTGATGAAATGTCAATGGAACTAAGGATTATTGAGCATCTTTATCAATATTCACATTCACAAGTAATGAAAGGCGTACGGTTTATATGCAAACTAACGATCCTTTATTTTGGTTTGTATTGATAAAGTTGATAGTATCGATGTGCAAGCCGAAAAGGTACTGTACATCTTACACCACACGTTGTTTATCCTAACACACGTAGACATACGAATAAATAACTAGTCAGTACTGCAGTTAAAACTGCTTATAGCCCAGGTAGGATAAAAGCTTAAATGAAAGGGAGGTGTTGAAAATTTTTATAAAATATATTTTGGGTTTTTACAATGTATAACGATGACAAAAAAGTTGTGTACCGTAATGTTGAGATTATTTTATTAGTGCACGGCCGTGAACCTTCACAATGTCTCTTGGGAAAGGTCTCAGCCCAATTAATCAAGTATGTTCAACTCGATGTATACAAAGGAGCTGATGTTACGTTCATTTATTTACAATTCTGCCATAATCTACGGTAGATGGTATCCTTTTGCGGCAGAGGCGGAGTTTACAGACAGCTTCTTAAAGATTATTTCGAAATATGTGAGAGATGTTTTTCAGTTCTCCATAGAGATAACTTTTCTGAACGTCCAGGGTGTGGATATTCCGCCAATACTCGCTTGTACTCGGCATGCGAATATAAGTCACAACCATTTAAGTAATAATGACATATGTTGGTGCTAAATAACTTGTCATCGCTTGCGTACCTACATCTGACGAAGCCCGGGGTGGGAGTCTGTTTTGGAGGCCCCCATATTGAAGTCGTTAAGCAGTTCACAAATGTGATCATTGCTACATGTGCATGTCTGTACAAATCATACGCTTCAGTACATTCAAAAACTGAAATTGACTTATTTTACGATTGCAACCTCTTTTACAGTGTATTAATGTTAAATTTCAAGTATTTAACTCTTATTCGGTATCCCAGTTGGATACCCCCAGCGAGAATGAGGCGGGAGGTGGACCACCCCCTCCGACCCCCGCCTAGGTACGCTATTGCTATGGTTAATTGTTTTCATACTTCCAACTATGGTCTGAGGAGTATTTTGTGAAAATTTTACTGATTCTATTTTGTCCCTCCTGTTTAAAAGGAAAGGATCCTGTTTTGTTGACTTCGCGTCATTCGATACTAGACTTACGAGGCTTCTCTTCATGTGCGGCATTTAATTTCGTCGCCTATTTCCTCTTCTGGGAACAAATTAGGGTTTCTCTGACCGGAAGATTCTCCTATTACCGACTTAGTGAGTTAACTAAGATTAGTTCGTCAAGCTCCCACTCTACGCAAAAGATGGAGACAAAACACAAGTCTTATATTTTCATTGAAAACCAGAGACATACGCGGTCACCTTAAATAGGTGAGAATCAATGTATTTTTAACGCGTGTGTTATAATAGTACTTAAATTGTGTTTCTTAAATTTATTAATCACTTAACCTAATTCGGCTGGAAATGGAAAACAAGATGAGGAAAGTCAGATGTTTCCGAGTAGTTGAATGTGTTTCTGATTTGTTCTTTTGCATAAATACCCACTATATATA
>NNCF01128931.1:292275-324931 GCA_002313205.1 Laupala kohalensis | reverse complement strand
TTTTTATTTTACTTTTTTCAAACATAAATTAATTTTATCTTCCATAGTACGTTATGAAACTGAAACTTCAAAGATATGATAAAGAATGAATGCCATGAACAGGGATTAAGTACCAAATTTGACGTTGCGGGGACTCTCTTGTCGGAGCAGTTAGTATAGTATACCACAGCGAACTTTCCCTATTATAGCATTGTTCTTACAATTTTAAATGCAAAATACTGATTGTTCAGGCTGTGTCAGTTACAACTTACGTAGTTGGATTCTGTGCATAAAGAAATATATAAATACCAAATCAGAGCTGGAGTGCCGCTCCCACTACTTTCCTCGGCTTAAAGGTTGCCGAACAAAAACGGTAGGAACAAACGTGAGATCCATTAAAAGAATGTTAGATTGGAAGAAAGAAAATGTCACGAAAAGCAGTTTTGTAATTTAGGCATTTATTATCACTTCTTATATTCTGGATAAGTACTGCCTGCAGCTTTGTCTGAATTTTGTGATTCTGAATAGATATTCTTTTTTAAATCGCCACTGATATGTTGTAAAAATGTAAAAGTTTATTTGGTAGAATTAGTGTAATATTAATTAGTATCCTTAATCTATTCTTTTCACTTGTATATAGACAAAGATTTTGAAACTAGTATCTGATAAGCAACATATGCGAAAATAGCATATTTTTTTGATTTGCACATGAAGTCCGTATTGTTTAATTTTCTGTTTAGAACTCCTTCGTTCTCTTCAAAAGATCTTACATGTTTTGACGGAATATTTATAAGGAGTGATTTTATTTCATAAAAGAAACGCAACGGAAATGTGCTGATGTCAGGAATGTCACGTGCTGGTATACAATCTAATGTGACTTAAATTCCTTAAGTCAACATTAATTCGCGTTTTGTGATGAGTGTCTTGGATCTGTGGTACGGAGGCAAGATTGCAATCTTGTACCAGGATCTGAGACAATAGCCGGCTCGGTGTGTTAGCGCCCCTCGAAATAAACCACCTCCCAGCGCGTCTCGCTGTTGGTCGCCCTGTTCTCACTAAATTCGTTTGCTTCCTCTGAGCTGGTTTTGTTCTACGAGTATTGGTCAGTGTTCCTTTATCAAAGTATATACACTTTATTTTATTTTTGTGATTAAACCATGCAATAAATTGACCGTTTTGTAGCCAAATCTTCAGGTCAAACTAAAATGCGTTTACGTTTTAAGCTTGATGGTTTCAAGGCATATGCTTGTTGAAAGCTATGACTTTATTGCTGTTAATGAAACTACCAATACATGCACTGCCATCACTCAAATATTAATAGCCCAATAAAAGATACGAGAGTTTTTATAGTAATATTTTGACCGTGTCCGTGTTTGAGTGTAGAACACATTTAATAATAGGCGTACATAAATTTCAAGTATATTGTGTAAGAGAAATTTGACACTTCTTTTAATGTCAGTTCGTAATCATAAATATTTGAACGAAATTCTTCCTAATAACGCTGCTTCCTATATTTTACATTGTTTGGCCGTGTTTCTTTATCTTCCGGAAAGAGTGAGCGAACTCAAAAAAAGAATTTCTACCTACTTAAACATTGAGAGAAAAGCTAGGAAGTATAAGGAAACAATTCTTTTCCGGTGGGGAAACTCGCGCGTGCCATCCGGTCTGTGAGATCGGACCTTGTCCATCGCCGCTGCCGTCTGTATTCGCTCCAGTCTTAAATGGACAACTAATGTCTCTTCCGATCTATCTACTGTGAACTATTTCGTCATATCAATATTACTCGCGATGTCGAGTTGTTACATCGATGCGTCACTTCGAGAACGATTTTCCGTGTTTCTATATGTAGAACTTGTATTCTCCCTCTATTCACGAAGAAGTATTTATATTGAATACAAAAGCACACATAAGGGAGGATTTAGTGTGTGAGGTTTGGTGCAGAATCGATCCAAAATTAATCGACGGCAGTACCACCACAGTTTATTCACGTATCGCTTATTTCGATGCAGGAAGTGTATAATGGTATAAAGTACCAAATAAAATAGCAAACCTTTTTAAAAACAAACTTTTATTTAAGCTATGAACTAAATCGATTAAAATAAGTTAATGTTTTTATTAAAATAATGCAATATCAAATGCCAATGCCTCTATACATATTTCACATTATTGGATCCTTATAGAAATAAACGTACCTACCATCTTTATCGCTGAAATTGATTTAATATATTATGTTGAATTATTTGTTTTCAAAAAGCTTTTGGCGCGAAATGTTCATATTGGATACCAATTAATTTCATTGGACAGTGACTGGTTGGTAAGTAAGTACTTGCCGAAATATGTATTTTATTTACGATTCGCGCAACAAGCTTTTTAAAAACAAATAATTCAACATAATATATTATATTATTTTCACCGATAAAGATGGTAAGAACATTTATTTTTATTAGGATCCACTAATGTGAAGTATGTATGGAGGCATTCGCATTTGACATTGCATTACTTTAATAAAAACCTTAACTTATCTTATTCGTTTTAGTACATCGTTTAAATAAAAGCTTGTTTTTAAAAAGGGTTTTTATTTATTATTTTATTTTATACTTTTCAGTATTAGAATTTGTTTATTTATTTGTCATAATCATTAATCTTGCTTGTTCATTTGTAATGCTCAAAATACCTTTTAAACACAAACTTGTTTTAATATAAATAAATAGCATAAACGATAGAGCATCCGTGAGATACACCTTCCGATATCATAAACATCTTTTGAGAAACGATCGTAATGATAAGACAAGAAGTTAAAACGAAAAGCGTAGGTTGCTTTGTACTTGTATGTGAGAGACGAATAGTATTTCAGGAAGATTCCCGGAAATAATTCGCCGCGAGTTATCTCGGAGTCAAATCATTATAAAGAAATACGTTTTTATTTGAAATACACATCACAATATTGCATTGTCAGAGGTTTTGTATATGTGTGCCAGATTTCAGTTCAATCGGTTGAGGGGAACTGGCTTAAAGTTCAGTTGCAATATTTGGCCCAAACATGTGAACTACCTTCTTTCACTTAAGCCTTTTCCCACTTAATGTGGGGTCGACGAATGGGGATGGATATATGATGCTTCGTTTCTTTGGGGAATACACAGGGTGCCGGATGCCCTTCCTGACGCACCTCCCCTCCTCCTCCTTATGAATGAAATGGAGATGAATGATTATGAGTGAATGTTGTGGTGGAATGATAGACAGGGGAAACGGGAAAACCCCAAGAAAACCTGCCGCGAACACCGCTCTGTCCACCACCTCGGACCGGGTTTGAACCGGCGTCCCCAGAGGTAGAAGGCGAGCGCGTTAGGCACCACTGCGCCACGGGTCGCCCCAAACATGTGAACTACCAATTGAAGTTAAATAAAAGCTTGTAATATCACTGTTGGTCAGGTGAGAGGTTAGGAACGTTCAAGAGTTGTGCGGTAGGCTCATCGTAGTTTAATGTAAAAAGTGATATTTTGTGGGAAGTATGTTTTCAAATCGTAAAGATCCAAATGATGTCGTCTTGGGTAAATCTACATAATGTGCCCATGTTGTCGAATAGTGATGTATCTCTGACTGTTGTAATCTGTATAAAACCAACTTGGCGGAATAATCAACTCAATAGGCTGACAATCGAATGACTGAGATGCGGTTTCAAGAAAGTTGGTCGGGGTGTCATGGCGTTGGACAGTATTCCCCTGGACAGTTGTCAAGGTACATATCGTTTCCAGCTTATGATGAAAATTCCCAATCTGATTAAATTAGTATTATTACATCGATGGTAATGTTAAGGAGAGGTAGAGAGGAAAGACATCGCTTGTCCAACCACTGACGCTTTCGTGACGAAACGCCGATTTGGAACTGAAAACCGTATGGAAGTAACGTTGCGGCACCGTCGCGTGAAGTTTAGTCTCCTTGGAATCGGGTGTAGAATTGTTGAGGATCCCTTGTGGAACGGGTCGTCTTCGAACGGCGCGGCGTAGCGCGTGGGTCTGGCGTAGGCAGTGGCGGCAATGACTCGTTGGTGAGTGCCGTGCCGCGCCTGCCCCGAGATGAGTCACGCATTTCACGAGCCGTGGTGCGGAAACTGCGATTTGCTGTTCTCTGAGGCGTTTTGCTGCTGAAGCGTGACCTTTGGCGTAATCATCATCGGTTTTTGTTTTTTTGAAACCAAAGTTTAAAAAAAGACGATATGACAAATTTCGCTTTTCTTCGGAGTTTCAAAATTAGGAGACGGCAACAGAAGGATTAATATTAATAGTTGGAAATATGGTGCAATTAAAAACAATTCTTTTTCGTAAATCGGGTATGGAATTTTGCCTATGGAGAAATGATGCGAAAGTTAGAATGGGATGCATGGGTAACCGTATACAGCCCTCATGAGGGATTTCCAAAACGTTGGCGGTATAGCATTGTTTTTTTTCTTCTTTTGGACCTCATTCCGTACTATCTGTTCTTATCACGGATAGCAGGGTCAATTACCAAGAATTAATGGTAACAGAATGTTGCGTGTATCGGGCGATAACAACATCAATTGATATCGAATCTGGATTAGTTGTTCGATTCTTTACTTAGTGTACCAACTCTTTACCTTGATTTAGATTGAAGTAGTGTCTTCGACCAGGTAAAAATGATCGACAGACCAAGAATTGAATCCATGAGTCCTTGCTACTTACCTCAGGTTGGAATATGTACTGGTTGTGGAAAGTGAGTGGTTGGCGCAGGTTCACTTTAAATTCTGGACCTGTCACCGGATTTACAGAATTTCAAATTTCTCGAGTAAAGAAACATTTAAAATTATTTCTAGGTGCTGTGTCTATTTTAATTCATCCGAAAACGCCAGTTTGGTGTTATAAATTTAATAATATGATTTCCTACTTCTACTAAATAGATTATACATATCTCTTTGCGGTTAGAATTATTTGTGTTAGAAATAACATTTTCAAAGGTTGTTTATATTTTTAAACATTTTATCTTCTTGATACAAACCAACCCCCTGGGAGTCTTAAAATGTCTCTCGGCACCTCCACCTTGAAATTGATTGCTACTTTAAGGTTTGATCCAATAATTTATTTCTCTATCAACCTATTAAGCACACTCGCTTGGCCTGAGCATGTATCAGTACACTTATGAGAGGGCTGATCGGCTGGGATATGCAATTGAGCCAGGATCTCTAGGAAGACAAGAAAAAAACTTAATACTATTAATTCCATTAACTAATTCCCATCGGTACAGCTGCACCCAATACCTTTTTACCCTTACATAATAAATGAAACAATCCTTGAGAACATCAATCAATAGTTCTCGAAATATACCTAGCAGAACGTGATGAATAAGACATCGTGAATACAATAATTAGAAGTATCTGAAGGATACTTAGTCCCTCGGATCTAACATAATAGAAGTTACAAATATAAATGTTCTAAGAATGAATTTTACGGAGCATGGATTACCATCCATGCGCCGGAGTGCTAGATTCCCCTTGCACTGCCCATGCGTTCGCTCGTTCACCGTCTCGCAAGATGGACGGGGGGGGGGGGGGCTATAAAATTAAGTTTATTTAGATAGAGTGATCGTGATGACAGTATTACTCATTCCTATTGGCCGGTCCAGAACCTCGCCACCAAGACGCATCGCTGACAGTATCGTTCCCACGCCTCTCAAATGCTGACAGTTATTTTCAGCGGAAGCGAAATATCCGTTCTCTGCATCCTCGTGGGACCAGTCTCCACCACGAGCACACAAAGAGAAATAATCATGACTGCGTACAATAAAATAAGAAAAATAATAAAATTGACATTGAATATATACTAATAAATGGGTACCGTAACATTCTTTAACGGATATTTTTAAACTTTTTAATAAATATCGTGTGCTTTACCACGGAAACACGGTTCTTCTTATGTTATTCGTTTGCTTGAACATTTATGAAAGTCAGAGTTACGTGTAAAATGTCGAAGTTAAGAATAAAAGATTAAACAGAGGCCAAAGGAAATGCGAGAAGGGCTTCATTAAAGCTATCTTCGAAATAGATGACGAGAGTTCAGGGGGGGAAATTAATAGATTGAGGGAAGCAACCTTTTTTAAATATCTTGAAACTCTTTGAATGTGTATTATTCCAAAAAGCTGTCTGTATTTTTCTCAAACTGAAATGATTGCAGAGGAGAAAAAGATGCGCATCATAAAAATATCTATTGATTTGATGATGCGTCGTTCAGTCGTTGGATCGATCGACAGGAATATTAATATCACTAAGTCACTAAATTACTTCAATTTCTCATTCCTGAAATAAAGTTTGCAGTAAGTTTTGATTGTCCAAAGAGTGGTAATTACCTTTTAGATTTGCGATGTCTCGTTCGCAAGGCACTTATCATATACGTATCTTCCTAGTATATATCTCACCGAGGGAAATTGAGGACGAATCGATTTGAAATTAGTGAACTGGAATTATTAGTCGAATTGCCTCATTAACTCTCAAGGTCATAAAGTAATATCTGTTTTACGCGATAACCCTAGAAACCTACAGTGACCTAGAAATAACCACTGTGAATTGCAGTTCAATTGGTATTTGGAAACCACTTTGTAGTTGAGACATTCGTGTTACGTTCTTGTGAATGAAATACACTTCTTCCCATTTATTTCCTATCTGTTCTTCAGAGGAAGAAGCCGTTAATTAACCATAGACTAATGTTATATTCATTGCGGATTCTTCTCTACGGCGTTTTATTTCCTAAACGAATTTCGGTAGAGGATGGGATTGAATTGTTCCCAGGTATTGAATGGCATTAAATGAACTAGACCTAAAATAGTTTAAAAGTAGACAATGTCAGGGACCAATACTTTTTAAGGGGTGGTTAAAACATTTATTGATTGACCTTAGCTAGGCAGAAATAATGTTCGCAATAATTTTCTCTTAATTCACATACATTACGAGGCAGTTCATGGTTCAAAATCGGTATTACTTTAAGGAACAGTTGAAATTCAAAAATGTTATCCAAGTTATGGTGGAGCTAATCCCCTTCAAATCTCACCCTTCTAATCCCCAATATGGTTTGTAAACTTGTTAAGCTGAAAGAACACGAAATCAGATTCATGTCTCACACCAAGTTATAACAATAATAACAAGTTATAACCAAATTAATAGTAAACATTAATATTTACATTATTTAAATGTGAGGTAAAATGCTACTTTTAATATACAATCCTTATTTATACTGTTATGTCAATTTATATTGTAGCTTTCTTACATGAGATTGTACTCTTTTAAATTCAATTATTCAAAATTCGTGGATTGATAACTATTTAACTATAAACATCCCGAGTCCCGAATTGTGCACCACATGACTTGTAAATTTTATTTGATTTATTTGTACTTATACCGGAGTAAATGCACAACAACCTACATCCTGACGAGTATTTTACTTGAAACCTCAAAATCGAATTAACTCGTTCAGCTATATCAGCTTTTTAAAAAAATGTGTCTATGCTTAAGTAATTTAGGAATATAAAGAAGCTAGAAAGATTTTTCAAAACTAAAATTGTTTTAAAATATTTTTAAATTTTTATTCATGATGTTTGCCATAAGTCTCAAGTTTTAAGAAGTAGTAGCTTAAATCTGAATTCAGGCTTATTACTTACAACGAAGTAGGGAATAAGAAATGTTAATAAATGTTGCTAATTTAAGCACGTCCTTATAACAATAGCAGTGGACAAGACGAAAATCTAACATATAGGTGGATTAGAAGAGAAGTGCTCCCCTGCCCTTCGGACTAAGGTGCTTCTGGCCTACGCACCGTAACTTCAGAACAGAAAGTAAATGCTAGAGCAGCTTGTAAACATCTTTAACTGCAATAGTACAACTATTTACTTACCAACTTAAAACTGAAAATGCTGAGAATAATCAGAGTTTAAGTGGATTATAATGAAGCACATTAATTGTGCAATCGAACTAAAATTGAAAGAATGCTTTTGAAACTTTCCCCAAAAGGTGATTCCCTATATCAGAGTATTCCAGATAAAGCAAAATGAAAGATAAATATTTCACTGCATGACCACTTGATGGTAGCTGTATAGACAATATTTTCTAGACGTTATGGACCAATTGTACAATTTCTCCACTTTACTTATCACTTTCTCATTTTCTGTCGTAAATAAACGAGATCACAGCGATGTTTCTATGTATAACATTATACATTGGACCCTTTAACCGCAATGGACTGCACACTCGGGGAAGTGACCATTGAGCTACTGGGTTAAATTTCTTAACCTCTTTTTTTCTCCTGAAAGTTTTGTACCTAGACGTATTAAAATCATTTTCGTTGGAAAAGAATAGATATATTTCATGATTTTGTATGCAAAGGTAATGGAACGAATGCTCTATCGAACGATGACTAGGGAAATACGTTTACGTGTACCTATATGTAGAAATCTATTAATGACATGCAAGTTAATCAAATTTATGAACTTCAATTTGAATAAGTTCATTTGCATAGTGGTACCAATTCATCTTAGGGATACTTGTACGAGATTAAATAGTAATCTGGATATCTTTCGTTACTGAAAAAGCAGTTGACAGATTACGTCCACCTCTACTCTTACGTCACCCAGCTACTTGAGCTTTCGTTGAAGCAGAGCGAAGTTGCTGCAGCTGAGGGTTGCGAAGTTGGAAGCGTTAACGAAAGTGAGTTTCTTCATTTTCTGGGCTACGTCTCGTTGAAAAGTGTTAAATTCTTCATTACGGTAGGAAATGCCATCGCGTTTTGCATTAGTAATCATGAACAGCGAGGTGTTCCTCAACATCATCTCCACAATTCTCTTACATACAAGAAAAGAACAAGAAAGTTTTACATTTAAAGAAATAATACAGAACTTTTTGGTTCAAAAAATTAAACATGTAATGTCAGGGTATCAGCATACACAGAATATAAACTTATTATTCGTTTCATTTTCCAAAACAGTATCAATTGCAACGACAATATCGACATCATCTTCAATTATCAAGCGAACATAATAAAATAACAAATAGAATCATTAAATTAACAAGGTACAAAAAATAACATTTTGTAAAATGTTAGATTTTCGTCTTGTCCACTGCTATCTCACCCGTAGTCATGTCTTATGCGGTGAACCGCACCCCACTTGCAAGACTTGCAACACCATACTTACTGTGGAACACTTTCTTTTGGAATGTCCCAAATATAGTATTAGCCGACGGAGACACAATCTACCCAATAGATTCGACGATATGCTGGGGAAAAAAGGAATCGACTCTATTATGCCTTTTTAGTTCCCACTGCTATGTGGCCTTTGGCACTCTATCTGACGTTTATTTCTATCTGGTGTCTGTAAGTCCTTAATATTGGTCCCTATGACCTAGTGGATTTATTCTTTTGTACTTTTCTATGTAGAGAATAAGTGTGTAGTTAAAAAGTACCTGTTTAGTTATCTATCTCTTTCTTATTTATGAATGATTGTGTTTTTGAGTTTCTGAATGAATATAATTTTTTAAAGTTTATTATCTTGTTTTACAATGGGTGTCATGTCAAGTGACTCATTTTCAAATGGACGTCAATATTCTTAGTTGCTGAAACGCCATTAAATCTAACTAAATTAACTTAAAATATTAGAAAGAGTATGAAATTAAACGGACTTAAAAAGATTTTTTATTGAAAAATGTATGACTGAGTTTCAATCTTCTAATACAATCAATATAAAGAAACAGAATCTATCAGTAATTTCGATGGAAAAAAATTAAGTCATTCTTTTGTAAGATTGTTAAATAGAGAATATTCTTACATTTAAACAAAGCAAAAGTAAAAGGTTCGTTTTGCGTCTGATGTAGCTGAAAGTCCGTGAATTGAAAGAATACATTTGGATCCTAAATTCACATTGTTACATTCTCAAGGAAATTAGTTCGTATGGATTTAATTTTTAAGGAAGACATACTTGGAATGTGAATATCCTGCTGTTAGCCGGGATCTATAGTTTTCAGTTATTCATAATGTAATAATGAGGATAATTGTCGCATTCTGATATAATTTCAGCGTTTGTGTGTGTATTTTCAATGTTTTATTAATACAATGTAATATTGGTATGTTATGACTCACAGATATTGTTTTCAGGCGAAAGTATCAGTTTTTATACGAAATATTGAGTAATAACGTGTTCGTGAATAGATGTTCATAGTTTAAAATATTACAGTAATACTAACATTGTCCGGTAGACAAAATGAACGAAATAAATACAGTATAAATATTCATTGATATTTATTATTTATTCAAATAAGAAACAATAACCCTACGATTATTACCACGGAGGGTAAACTAAGGCACTAAAATATTACGTATTTTGTCTATATCAATAACAGAAAATATTTTTATTAACTCAGTGTTTCGTATAAAAAACTACTACCTTCTTCTGAAAACAAAATCCGAATAATGTTGTCAATGCGTTTTTATGGAACTTACAACATACATTAGCCGAGTTTGGACCAAAATGGCGGCATGAGAATACCTATTTTTATAGTGTCTTCGATAAAAGAAGTCTGTTTTTAGAGTTGATGATTTTTTGACTTTTCCATGGAAAAGCACAATATCGATTAGTACGCTAATTATTTAAGTATATAATATTTTTCATTGCAACTTCAACTCTTTTTTTCTCGGGAAGGCTGGCATGTATCTGAAAGTGACTTGTGTTTTTATCCTTGAAGACAATACTTGATCTAAAAACTTCTGATCTCTCTTAACACTATACAAAGTAAATAAGTCATCGTGGATTGACAAGTCAATTCTGAAGAAAAATCAATGTTGATTTTGCACACGTGACGGTAAATGGAGTTGCGCATGAACAGAATGTTCAACCTCGAGATCTCTCTCTCTCTCTCTCTCTTCGTCCCAGGTTTGGAACCCAGATTGACTGGTTCCTGGTTTTTTTGTTTTTTGCCATGCATGCCAGCTATGTAGTCACACATGGCACGCAAATGTAAGGCAGCGGTGCGGGTTTGAAGTAGTTTTGTCAGTGCTCAAGCCATGATTTCTCAACGTTTCTCTTGACTTTCGGGAGCTTAGAGGAATCTTACGTATTCATGTAGGTAATGCCTCCCTCCCTCTAACAACTGGCAAATAATTGAAAAGGCATGAAACTCTTCGAATTGCTCTTAAATGATTAATTAGTTGATGTACATACTAATGTTTCGATGTCCTTTTTTGTAATCGTTTTAAAAATATGAAGATTTACATACAAGATTAGTTTATATTTTCATATCCAAAAAATAATATATATGAAAAAGTTCTTGTTGTTCAAATATTTGTTTTCAGTTCAGATCATGCGTGTTAAAATCAGGAAAATAAAACTATATGTAAAACTTTTACAACTTTGGGGAAGTTTGTTTTCTCACTAAAGTATACGTACATATTGAAACTCGAGACGTGATGCCTATCTTTTATCACTGGAGGTGCATGAAATGTCGCTAAAGGTTTTGGAAGGAAAAAATACATATGTTCCTTTTTTCTTATTTTCCATATTTTCTTTCTTAAACGATGTTACCACATCTCTTGACTGTGGAGAAAGCCCTCAGGGTGTTTTGCTTGACTTATCCAAAGTATTCGATTTCATCGATCACGAAATTCTCCTTTCTAAATTGCATTCTTTAGGCATTCGTGGACTTCCACATCAATGGCTAACTTCTTATTTACAAGATAGATATCAACAGGTCGAAATATCCTATACTAAAAATAAAATACTTCATCGTTGTCTTTCAGAAACAAAGCCACTTACTTACGGAGTACCCCAAGGTTCAATTCTCGGCCATATAGTCCTTTTATTCTACGAGAACGACATGTCATCACTCACATCAGAGTGCAAAACGGTTCTTTTTGCGGATGACACTAATTTACTATGTAAACACGCCAAGGCTCAAAAAGTTTTGTCTAACCTTTCGACTTCGTTCCATGCAAATCGTGTCATTGTAAACACTGACAAAGCAGTGTCTATGTCATTTCACAATAGTATCACTAAATTTTTACCCCAGGTTTCAATTTCTTTAAACGGAACACAATTAAAAACTGTTACGAATACAAAATTCTTAGGTCTCCATATTCAAGACAACCTCACATGGAATTGTCACGTTGATAATCTTAATTCCCAATTAAGCAAATTGTGTTACGCATTCCGAATCTTGGTTAACGCAGTTAGTCCATGTATTTCCCGATGCGTATATTTTGCAAACGTTTACTCCCATTTGCTTTACGGCATTACCTAATGGGTCAATTCCAGTCAGTATATTCAAACTTTCAGAATTCAGAAGAGGATAGTTCGGATAATTTGTAAATTTCACCCCCGTAACTCTTGTAAACCTTATTTCAAGGAATTAAATATCTTAACACTTCCCTGCATTTATATTTATGAAACGGTCTTGTTTGTTAAGACCGAATTACTGAAGTGCCACCCTTGCTTTATACGAAACAGTCTCGTTCACGAACACAATACTCGCAATAGGAATAATATTCATCGGCCTAGTGTGTCAACCATTCTTTGCCAAAAAAGACCTTATCATTCGGGAATCGTTCTATATAACTCCCTGCCCAAGAATATAAAAGACATTATGAAATTGAATCTCTTCAAATCCNACCTCCTCCACCAGAGCTTCTACACTATAAAAGAATTTATTGATTTTAATAGAAGTTAAATCCGTCTTGTACCTTATCACGCCATTGCTGTAGTATTTTAAAATAACTTGTAACAATTTCAAAAACTATTTTCTAGCACGATTGTGTTGTCTTATGTTTCATATTAATTTAGTTTTATGAGTACTCAACTTTGGCATGGTTGTGTACATTAATTCTGTAGCCCCATCCTGGCCCGGGTTTTTCTCCGGTTTTCCTTCGGTTAGAGGCGGATTTCTTATACAGGTTCTCTAGGCTTTGTCTACGGTCGAGTTTATTGTAACAATAAATCGTGAATTTAGAGTTTTTTCAACTCTTATGATTCTTAAACACTATACTCAGAATAATCTATAGTTCGATAATAACTTGTACATGTAAATTTTTTGCGTTACATTACAAACATATTGACATTATATATGTATTATAACTCGCAGCTATCTTTTTATCTTATCTAGGAACTTATGCAAAAAAAATTTGAATCCGCCTCTGCCTTAGGACCCTTGATCGGAATTGATGGGATGGTCCCTTGCTTTGCTTCCGGAGAGTAAATTAGTTAATTTCCTCCACGTGGTCATAAGCAGTTTGTACTATTTTTTTGACAATAAATGTATTATTATTATTATTATTATTCCTTGTGCATTACGATCATTATCGATTCAAGGAGAATAGGCTTACATCGGTTATGATATTGTGCGAGATGTTTCCTTGTGAGTGTTTACCCTGTTTTAATGAAAACAATAGAGGTAGATTCGTCAAGATTGGAAATATATTTGCAAAAAGTTTTGCTTTTATCGATCCTATTTATAATATTTTTCTTTTTGTATTGTTGTATTTGTAAATAGGAAATGTATTGAAGCTTATCTAGATGGAGCGATAAGAGGTAGGTCATTGTTAGTAGGTGGGCCGGTTAACTTGGCCCACGTGGAGGGGTTAGTAGAAGTGGTTAGTAGTTAGTTAAGCTACAAATTTTCTTGCCCCTTCGGGAATCGAATCCGGGAACTTGGTGGTAAGCGTCAACACTACCACCTGCGCCACCGGTGGGGTTATAATATATTACGCTCATCATGTTATAACATTCGTGAAGGTATAAACTCAGCAGTATTAAAAAACGTTTTCATGAAGCATTATGAAAATTTTTAAATTATTTTCGGTAGTTTAAAAACGTTTGTTGGAACTGTTAAAAACAGTTCAAAACGAAGTATCACAATATTTTGTTGTACGTTAATGATATTAATTACAAATGTGCTTTTATTATGAAGTGATGGACATAAATTGTGGTAAAATTTCAGAATTTGAAAGAAAACTTCTTTATTTAATAATTCTCCGATTTTTTAAAATATCTAAAATAATTAGCGAAAAATATCTCTCATCCAGAACTTACCAGAATTTTGTTAACATGTCACTTGTGACTTTGAGAGTCGCTTCTAAAAGATACAATTGTCCATTGAACCACTGCTCACTGTGTAATATCGTATTGTGATTCCGTTCACTATAATAATTGATAAATGATATCGATAGGTCCAATGGAGAATTCTCAACGTTTTCTCTTTCAACGCGATTAAACGTTTTCAAATGCGTGCATGCATTACGGAAGGCTAACTACCTTGAGTTACACAACCAGCTACTGGTGCTGCAACAAGCAGATGACGGACTATGTTTTGAATATCCGTTTTCTTCGTTCATTCCACGGCTGTATGCACTGTTAATGAGTTCTGTAGACTGCGCACAGTTCCGCAATGCATATTTCCCTGTGAAATGAGAGATCAGTATCTAGAACGGATCAAATAATCTCAAATTCGCCTCTGCTGTATTCACGTGAGTTAGTTATTTGTGTGCCAGATTATGTAAATGAGAATACTGGATATTTTTCTGCTTTGGTAAGAATAAGCGAAGACCATTTTTCTTCTTTTATGTAACATAACGTCCGTTTCACAAAGTGTACGTATAGTTTCAATGTAATTTGTAGGCTGTTTTTACAGCTTTCCATGATTTTCCCTTTCAAGAGGTGCCTTATTTTCGCAAATATTTATATTTGTGCCGCAGTAATTACAATTTTAGTGTATATTGCTCGAAAATAAGCTTAAGTTTTCTATGCTATTGATTTAATGAAATAATTCGTTCTTTGTTTGCCGAGGGATGGATAAAAAACAAACTTTGTGACGAACAGTGAATCAAATATTCATTGTTACAATCCAATCATTAGAGCATGATTGTGACAGATCTGGTAATATTTAAATAATCGAGTAATATTGGAATCTTACAATGCAACAATAAAAAGTAGTATCAAAATATTCAGTAGATAAGATTGTGTATGTATGTTTTAGTCATCATTTTTTCGATTCGTTGTCGATGTAACGCTTGTGAATAAAAGCATTGTCCTAAGTAGTAATCTCCATAGTTTGATACGTTAATTTTGAGTTAAGTTCACTTGATGTGACGGTGTGCTGGTGACGTGGTCATTTGGAAGGTGAAACTTACTTCATGATGACTGTTTCAAAGGCGTGGAGTTTCCAGCCACGTAGCAGTGAGAACTTCCGGAAGAGAGCACTCAAGCAATTAATTGAATGACTGCTTCGATGTTGACGACCCTTGCCTGCGCTCCCTCTCCGTTGCGTCGGGTCCTCTTGCGTTACTCGGTCCTCGATACTGCAGCACGAGATCGTCGTCGTGCTGTATTTTGAACGCTAGTATTAAGTTTCTCTGCGTTAAGTTGTAATGATAGTTTTGAGGCATGCCAATTGCCCTAGAACTACTAATGTGCTCTAAACGGTTTTCTGTACATATCCTGACATGACTAATAATATATTTCATGTAAATGAAGAATATTTATAGAATATTCTACCAATATCCAAATGTGAAAAAACTTAGACGGTTCTCGTTCAAAATAGTTGAAAAAACTACATGATTTGCCAATATTTGAAATGGTTTGGTTAGAGAAACCTGTATTAACTCGAGCAATCTACAAAATTGTTATCACACAAATCTTCAAAAGTTTAAATCCTTAAAATTACTTGTAGCATGGACTATATTTGAGTTATTTTTCTTGTGCTTTTCTTCAACTTGTTTGGCCGATGAAAACAGTATGTTATGAAAGCATCTATGTTTGTTTTCTTAACATACGGTGTTTTTTATGTATTGAAAGTCTAAGCGAATAGCATAAGAATGTTGTTTACATTTTCGTATGCAAAAAGTAGCACAATGAATGCAAGAAGCAAATCGTCGGTAGGTCAGCTGCAAACCTTGGCAAACATGAGCTTTTATCCTCAGTGTAATCGTCGCCTTCCGCTGTTGTTGAAGGGCGCGGTACAGTGGAAACGAAGGCAACGTGGGAGATATCTGCGCTTCGCTGAACCTTGCTGACTCTTTATCAGTAAGTGGCCTAATTAACTATCTCTGTTAGTGAGGAATTTAAACTGAAAATTTCTTACTGCAAAAAATGATTTTTTTACCACTTTTTATTAGTTCTCTCTTGAGCATTAGACATTAATTTGAGACATACTCGTGCTGAGTAATGTATGTGTCGTAACAAATCGTAATGATGCAGTCTCGCCATATGATGCAAATCAATAGAGAGAAGTGAATTTCAATTCTGATTTCTTAGGCAGTTATGATCTACATTCATTAGAGAAACACTGGGTTTTCTTCGTAGGCGTACTTGAGAAAATTGCTTTTGACCAAGTGTATCTTTATATTACGATATTTTCATCCGTACAAAACCTTACGCATGTTTTTCGCAAAATTGGCGAGTCTACTATTCGAAGAATTGTTCTATTCTCTTTTCTTCGAATGGAGATTGGTTACTTTGTTTGTTGCTATCCACAAAGCCCAAAACATCGCGAATGGAATGTTATGTTTAACGCAGCAACAAGACTTTGGGTAGGACGTAGGTGCTCGTGTTGTTCTCTTCCACCCACTCGCTGGAGCTGTTCGCACCTTGGAAGGCTTTCGAAAGAGCGGCCTCTACTCCCCGCGCCAGTTTACGCCTTGCTCCGCTTCTCCTCGCCTTCCTTCCCCCGGCGACGCGACGCGCGCAATGCGCTCCACAACCGCCTCCGCACCGTCGCCACAAGAAGCTCTGCCCTCCCGCCTCATATTATGGGCGAGGAACGGAAGCTGCTCAGGACGATAGTGGGGAGTGAAGATGGGCGTCGCTCTACGCGATGGAAAGTGGACGGTGCGGGCTTACACTTGCATGAAGGAAACGGCGTATCAGCACCGTTTTGGAAACAACGCCCTATGTTACGTCTTCATTGTGTAATTGGAAAGACAATCTGTTATTAGACCTTTACGTTCAGGATGTGATGGTTTTTAAGGTTGGGATGAAGACCATTTACAGGCAATTCTGTAACTATTAATCCATTGACCGAACTGATCGGACATCTTGCAGTGCATTTCCTCATTCATGTGTAATATGTAATAATAATAAACTTTTATTTTGTGGTTAGGCTCAAGCCATCAGCCCTGCTCTTCCGTCTTACCACCGTCAAAAAAATAATACATGATAATAAAACATAAATAACAAGACATACATTAATATATTCGTAAACATATATGCAAATTATACCACGAAAAGGGACGACTATAAAATTACTCTACTCTGGGGTATCTGGGCTCTACTGGGGATCATACCGGTATTAACCTTAAGCAGTTGAGGAAAACCCAGGAAAAACCTCAATTAAGATGACGGCTGAAAGCCGAACAAATATTAGATAATCTACTACAAAGTGTGTGATACATAATAATTAAATAAAATGCAAAATACATAGTTTACAATATAATATTACAACTTATCGGAAGAATATTACATTACATTTTAAACTACAAGATAAAAACTTACAAATTTTTAACTCTAAATCTTCATAATATGTTTATCATAAATTATCAAATATTATTTTCATAATGACATTAAACATATCTAAATCTATTATAATACAGTAGTAATTGTAACAAATATAACTTTTATATTTATATTACATGTGCAGTTTAATATTAGGAGTAACCAAATAAATTACATTGTTTAATACATAATATCTGGGTGACCGAGCTTCGCTCGAATAGCTCACAAAATGGTTGTATGACAAAATATTTTTCGCAAAGGAATTCAAGCCATTCCATACGTAACTATTTTGCTAATTTCGTTACTGCTCAGCTTACGTTGCCACAATTCAGCTCGTAATATCTGTTTGGGAGCTGTAATGAACGAAACCTTAATTCATGCTCTCACATTGCTTAGGAAAATCTTAGAACATACGCTGAGCAATTGTCAATTCGGCAACATAGCATTACAACATACATGGCAACGTGGCAGGCCAAAGTTCATCTTAGCAAAGTTGCCGACGAGACGACAAAGTTTCTATAAAATAATTTCAATTCATGCTCTCTTTAAGTTTCGATATTTTAGTTTCTTCATGTGTAAATGAACGTGTTCAGTGATATATTTTGCGAGGAATTTAGAAAAGTTCTTCAAAATTCCAATAAACATGTGCAAAAAATATTTATATTGAATTTAAAAGCAAATAACTTATATTTAAAGAAAACAATGATACTAAATTTTATATCGAATTTAAAAGCAAATAATTTATATTTAAAGAAAACAATGATACTAAAAGAAATTCACGAGTTCGTAATTATACCCCAAGTATTAAAACNATATTTTCAATAAATATTTATTCATATAGCATCTAGATTTACAACATTATACATTTGGAGAACAATATTTACTAAAGAAAAAGGTATATGCTCTATTAATTATGCAATTTTATTATAAACAATCAATTACTTTATTTTTTGTTAAACAGTCTATTGCAATTTAATCGTGCGTGGTCAATGTTGTGATGCTAGTTTAGAATCATCTTCAGGGTCCCTGTATTCTTATTTTGTATTTTTTCTAATTACACTACATTATTGTAGATAAATTTATTTTTTCTACAAACATTAAAAAGGAAAAAAGAAAACCCTAGATGTTGTGAAGGTTTAGTCTTTCAGAGTCATAATGTATTTTACACTAACATAAAACTAAAATGTATTCCTCTCCGCGAGTTTCATTAGAAATATCTTCGTTTATCCTGCTCTATCATTTGACAATCAAATATAAAAGTTTCTTCTATTTGTTAAACGAAATTACGTGTCATTGGCGCCTTCGTCGTATGTCCGAGAGGAAAATTTCAGCGATCTAAATTTCTAATTTTATAGCCAGTAAAATGTAGAACGCCATTAAAATATTATCCATAAGTAACATAAATATTACAATGAAAAAACATATTTCGTATAATATCCCATATTTGTTGAACACTTTCTGAAAATATGAAATTCTCTGTTGAATTGACGGCAAAATGTTACGTTAATTGGAGAAGATTTCTAGATTTAAAATAACAAGTCCTTAGAATATGACACTGAATCAGGAATACGGGGAACTACAAGTTACAATAACTTAACATATAAAACTAAATACGACCTTGTTAACTGCCTCGCTCGATTTAAATTTACTGTAAATATTATACTGAATGTCTGACTAATACGTTTATCTTCACAAATGTAACATCCATGTTGCTTCGTAAAAAGTTATATACCCGCAAAGAATGTTTCTAAATGACAATGTTCGTTCCCTGCTCTGGAAATCAATAAATAATACTGAATATCGATACTAACATTATAAATGAGGAGTGAGTTAAGTATGTAGAATATATAAAGTATTTCAATTGTAAAAAAATTCGTCAACGAGGTTTTCATATTATTGATCTCTGATTATTTTTTTAGGTTGCACGATTACTACCAAATTGTTATATCGTGGATAAATATGTCACTAGAAGATGTAATTTATTTGTTCCTTAAGTAGTTTTATATTATTTATAACTCGAGAATTAAACTTTTGTGTTATTAGTTCATATTTGAGACAAACGTTTTCTATATTTATTTAATTCCTTTTCACATATATGAAAAACTTAAGAGAATCGCAAATTATGTGAAATTACTTTCGACAATACACATCATTTGTAGGCAATGAGATTTGATTTCTTTACTTCACTGAATAAATATAAGAAATTATAGGAATATTTGTAAGTAATTTGTGATTCGAATTATACCAATTCCATACGATATCTTGCAATTATATTCAAATTCTGTTAAAAACTATATTTTATCACAGTATTACGCAAACGTTTATTACAGAAACTCTAATATCTTTTACATTGCCTATGAAGACCTTGCGAGACAACAAATCTCGAGATGTCGTTTAAATATAGAGAATGGTAAAGTTTATTGAAGTCAAGAATATACAGAATATTTTTGTTATAGAAGTCCAAAATGTGTATAATAAAAAAAATACAAAATATTTCTTTAATAGCGGTGTAATTAAACATTTTATCTTGTTACGATTTACCCGCCGCACGATGTCTCCAAATATAGGCGCCGTTTCAAATAGACCTACGATTGGTCGAACGAAACTTCCCCTCTCGAAGGGGAAGCAAGGAGAGAGATCCGTTGCAAACCTAACAAATCCAAAACTTCTCTCAGCGCGGGACTTAGAAAAATGAATGGGCCCTTTTATGTTATTAGTAGTGTACATAGATACAATTATTGCTCGCTTAATAGTATAGGATTTAATAATACATATTTAATAGTTTTAAAATCATATTGTGGTTAAATAATAAGATAAATTTATTAATAATGGCACATTCAAAAAAATGTATACTACATAACAAAAAATAAATACTTTCTATGCTTAAAAAAATGACAATACATTAGACCTATTTTATCACGAGAGTTTTATTGAATTTCTATTTTAATCTTTGCCTGGACAAGCCAGCTACTTTTAGAGAGATTCCGAGAGACATATATTGTAAGAACCTGTTTCGTAAATGAGAGTATTGAAGAACTATTCCTGATAGTAATAGGGAGAAAATTCCACATCCTAGCTACTCCTACGGTAAAAGTTATTGTAAAAACCTTGCTTATGTTTCGGTATAGAAAGAAGTTTTGACACCCGAAGGCGTAAAGAGTTTAAAAATTTAAAACGCTCAAATATATATGAAGGACTGTGCGTACATAGTAGTTGGTAAAGCAATTTAACACTGTAATTTACGCCTGTGTAATCGTAAAATCTTATTTGAGTGATAGAAACCCGAAATATGGTCAAATTTTCTTGAGTTGTAAATGTATCGAATACAAGAATTCTGAATGAGCTGAAGTTTGTTTACAAGACTTACTCAAATCCGTGTAAAGAACAGTGGTTTAAATGACGGTATATGAGTGAGGATTTTTTGGTTGAAGTTGGAAGAAGTTTATGAAGAGAAGCGTGTATTTTCTTACTTACGTTAGCTACGTGTTTATCCCATTGAAGTGAAGAAGTGAAAGTGACACCAAGATTCTTTACGTGAGGGACTTGTTCCTCGGATTTTTATTGAAGTGAGATTGAATTTGTTAATATGTTTTAGGGAATGAACGGATCCAATGATTATACTTTGTGGCTTTGATGGATTTAAACTTAGTCCATTACACTCTGACCAATCTACTATAAAATTAAGGGTATTGTTAGTCTTATTTACGAGGTTATCAATTTCCCTCACATTACCTGAAACATAAATCTGTAGATCATCCGCGCACATGTGATGCGAACAGGAAGGAAGCACGTTAGAAATATCATTTGTGTAAATTATAAACAATTGTGGACCAAGTATAGAACCTTTGGGAACTTCTCTGTGGAAATATTACTTCCAATTTTTACAACTTGTTTCCTTTCAGATAAATAGCTAGAAATCCATGTAAGTGTATGTTCAGAAAGATCAATATTTATACATTTAGCTATCAAAATATCGTGATCAACAGAGTCAAAGACTTTGCTGAAGTCTAATAACGTTAGAATTGTTTCTATCATCTAATGCTTACCTTATGTCTTCAGTTACTTTGAGAAGTGCTGCTTGAGTGCTGTGACCCTGGCGGAAACCTGACTGAAAATAGTTGAGTTCATTCTTTGATAAAAATTCAGAGATTTGTTTATTGACTATTTTTTCGAGTACTTTAGACAGAGCCGGTAGAATACTTATCGATCGAAAATCACTGAGGGAAATAGCATTNGCTAGTTTCCAAGCTTGCGGGAACGTTGCTGTAGTCAGCGAGTAATTAATTATGTGTGTGATAGTGGGAAGAGCTGCTTCTAATACAAGTTTCAGCTGACGAGCGTTTAAATCATCTGCGCCATAGGCATTCGATTTAAGGTTGCGAATACTTTTGAAAATTTCAACAGAATCTACATTTTTGAAGTAAAATTTATCATCCAAATTTTTTCACAATCTTTTAGAGATTTTAAGTTTTTATCCTTGAGTTCAGGAGTAATTCGAGGTGCAATGTCAATAAAGTAACTATTTAAATCATCTGGGGAGACTACAATTTCTTTGAAACCCTCAGCCCTGCCGACTCCTAAATTTATCAAACTACGCCAAATTTCCTTGGAATCAGTGGCGGAACGGAAGAAGCTATGGTAATACCTAATTTTTGCGTTTCTAATAGCTTGATTTACTTTATTCCGTAGTTTCTTGTATTCCACTTCATAAAAAACAGTTTTACTTTTTTTTGAAACAGCGATGTGGTGAGTCACAGTTTTTCATAAGAGCGCAAGTATCATCACTTAGCTAAGGGGCGGCTGGTCTCGTGAACTTATGTAAACTGTTCGGGATGTCTTTTCGCCGTCTTTACCACAAGATGTGACTCTTTTCGATGCACTAAATTCTGATACGTTGCTCTAATACTTATCTTCACGCTTTTTTAGAACAGTTAAGATTGTAATTATTTAGTCAGAAATGGGTGCAGCTGGGTTTGGTTCTGGTGAGATAGTATTTGTGTACAGATAAGAGTGATATCTTGAAAACTTTAAAGATTTTGTTGCAAACACAAATTTGTGAGTTTTTTGGATCATTTTAAAAATTATTTAATAATTAACGATAACATGCCTTGACTATGGAAATTGATAAACGGAGATGAAATTAAATCTTCTGGAAAGAAATGGATTATTGAAAATCTATTCGACTTCCATGGCAGTGAGTACACAATTTTACGCCTCAATGCGACCGCTTTTGCTTTTTTGCGAAGTACTGCGTCGTTCGCGTGCTATCTGCGCGTGTTTCCGGCATTGGCAGCTCGGAGAGTGCAGCGGCGAGCGACCTCGTTTCGAATGCGCGGCTTCGTGCTCACTTAGGACCGATGAAGGAGGAGGAAAGAGAGAGGAGACGTTTCTTTGCATCAATGCGGGAGAGAAGTAGGAGAGAGGCGGATGTGGAGGAGTGGAGACGATAAGCCAGAAGGGCAGAACAATTCATGCATTTTTTATTTCTAAACTCGAGGGTTTTCTCTTTTACACGCATATTAAAAAAGTTGTCTAATACACTAACCATCATTTTTTTACCTTTCATACTTAACCCCCGTGTTTATAAACCAATTCCATCCCATGGTCTTTTAGATTCGAATTGTGATATACGCACTTCACATTCACACTACATACACGAAATCAAGTAGTTTACCCTCTATTGTCTCTGGACTTGATGTTGGTGGTTCATCAGTTGAAGAGCATTTACATGAAGATGTCTGCCTTTGTGCTTGATTTCAAATCTTTTTCTTTCTTTCTTAACAATTTGAATTCCAAGATCTCGATGAAGATTAGAGTTGCAAATATACCGTGGCACGTTGATTCTTTCGCAAAACCTTGTTTTGGAAAGTTTGATTACTATTGACATCACTATCTCTCGCACATCCTCGCGACTAGATACGATGTAGCCATAAAGGTTTTATGACGATTGTAGATTAGTATTTTATTATTTGCTGCCAATGAGACAATATTATTTTCTGTATTTCATCTAATCTTTGGCTTATTCGAAGAAATTCATGCTCAACCATCAAAATATACACATTTACGGTTGCTGTACATTTGTTCACTATTCGCAATACACGTAATTGATATAATACTAATTTGAAGTAACTGAACCTTTGGGGCATTCAAGGCATTTTAAAATTATTTCAAGTTTCAAAAGAATATCCTCTCTTTTCTTATTTTTATCGAGTTGCCAATTTCCCTATCAAACCTTCTTCGAATATAAATCTAATGATTGAAACTTAAGAAATTTTTATTGAAATTTCCGTTGTTTGGTTATAACTGTCGACTGGTTGTCTAAATTATTTCATAACAATTTTCAAATATCAGACGTAGAACGACTTTGTGAAATACTTTTTGTTTTAAGAATTTTATTGTTATTAGTTATACCTCTAAAACTTGTTCTTCTAAATGATTACACGCAGCCATTTTCCTTTGAGCGACATCCAACTGTTGATATGAATCCTAGGGCGGTCATGACCTGCCAACCCAAACTTTGATTCAGGCGAAACAAATTTCATTTCATTCAAAAAATAATTTATTTAAAAGCAATGAAAGTAATAATTCCAAGAACCTCATTTAATTTTTCTGCATCCCCTTTCCAATGGTTCCACCTTTTAAGACTTAAACACGAAGGCAACCGATCGAATGATTGAAGTAGTATTTCAGGCGGTAGGAATAAAAAGAAACCTGTTCACTGTTGTTTTGTATTTTGCAACTGATACCGCCTATTGAGTAAGTGAGAGATGGAACAAATTTCTCCTTTCAATAGTTCATCCATGTAAATTCTCTCGTCATGGTGGTGTCTTGAGGTTTTATTCTCTCCCATAGTTTTATCCATTAGTGGATTTTAGTTTTCATGATGTAGGTTTGTTTGATCCATGTAAACTGTGTAATGACCGTGGTGAATTTCACCCAAAGTGCAGCGTGAGCACGTATCTAACTAACAACTAAACAAGAAACGAATATGAAACAGAAAAGATAGAATATACTTTTGCATTCTCGGATCTTTTGATGAGCTGTTATTATTAATAATTTTGAAAGTTTTTATTGTTGATATTTTATTACATGTCATTGGAGGCAATTAATATTTATCGTTAAAAAATTGTATGAAAATTATAATCTCGAAACACGTTTATTCTATGCCGTAATAATTGGGTTAATTTTGAATGAAAATGGGAAGTAAGGACAAGTTACAAATTTTCTCCTGTAAAAAAGCTGTTTATAATTAATCATAACCTAGTATGAATCGTGCGATTCATCCGTAAACGAAATTGAAGAAGGGGGAGAGAGTGTGTGAAGTAATACTTTTCGTACTTCGTTCGCTCAGAAACTGGACGTCGACAATAGATCCGAACGACCGGACAGTCGTATTGAAACAAAGTAACTCAGAAATATCACTTAGACTCCGAGAATTCAAGGGACCAGATATGAGATGTCAATTCATCGCTATAAAGAGTTCACTAAGAAATGTACTCGTACCTTATGGTCTACGAGTGAAGTAATCAACCTCTGAAATGACTCATCTTATTATTATGAGGACTTATTATGAGGAAGTTGTGAGCAGTGCGTCTCGTTACCTTTCGTAAATTATTTCGCTTGTAGCGTTATGAAAACTTACAATTATTTTTATAAAAGAGTGGACGTGGGAAGATAAATAATGGACTCTTCATGATTATTAAGGAAGAGCTTTAATTTTTATGTTCAAAAGGAAAACCTGTGTTGTGGTATATAAAAACTATTTTTCTGTGTTGGTCACTATTCCTTCTGATCTGAAAGCTCCAATCATGATTTGAAGTTTGCGTGTCCCATTCCCAGAATGGAAGTTGAGAAAACCATAGAGAAACAATGCTGTAATAAATAATAGATAAAAAATTAAAATACACGCAATGTAAATAATTACCAGCAATCACTTTCTTCAGCATCATTTATATTATAAATACTTCATACTCTAGATCTCTTTTAATGCAAAAAATACATTACTGCTTTATTATAATTGTTCCAATTAGTTAACAAAAAAATGTTCATTACCAACACGCCATGGGCGTAAGTGAAAGTGCAGTGAACTTGGTGAACGAGCAGGAAGTCTGAAACTTCGGAATCGGAAGTTACACTACCTCTGCACGGAAAAAATGTTGAGGACTTGTAAATAAGGATTTAATAATTTATTAGTAATTTCTTTTCAATGATTGTTTTGCGAGAGTTGGTGAAAATCCCCTGACAGATGCCAGGGAGAGTCCGCACTGCACGGTTATGTGGGTTTGTGAAATCTGAGTCCAATTTTTTTGTTGTATTACGGAGTAACGACGTTTCTGGTTCTTGAAAAACTTATGTTCGTTTTTGTACTACACGGTCATAGAAGTCAGCTTTTGATTTTTTGAAAATGCTGTTCCGAACTTTTGTCCTCGCATTTTGAGACTTCATACGTTCTGGACAATTTCGCTATCATCTAGAACACATACTAATTTAATACAGGGGGAACTATGCCTTTCTTGATTTTTACTACGTTCATATCCTTGACCGTAGTGATGTATTGTCACGCGGATAAATAATTAACTGTCTTAAGTTCGCATATCGGTGAACGGCAACGGCAAGTAATAGTGAATGAAGTGAACGCCAGATGTTGAAGGCATGTCTCAACAAGGTTTAACAGAGAGATAAGTACTTTTACCGTTGATCTTTATGGTAATTCTCACGCAGACATGTATTATTCAAGGTGAACCAAGGGCATTCTCAAATAAACGTTGGAGTATATGTGGTACATGCGCATGTACCTCACCATATTCTTGGAAATCGTTTCCCTTCTTTTTACGCGAAAAAATTAAAATAAATCTAGTCTTGTTAAATCAAAAATCTCTTCTCAATTATGTACTCTCAGGTAAAGAAAACACTATTATTTCTCGACGTCACTCAATTATTTCTCAACGCGATTTGAATCCTTTCCAAAATTAATTTAAATGTTTTGGTTTCAATGATTGGTACAGTCCATACGAAATATCGATTCTCCAAATGCCAGTAAAAAATAACGGGATTCTATTTTTTTCTACGAAAAACGTTTCTGGTAACGACATTTTTTTTCTCCGAAAAAATCTCGAGGAAAATAATAATATTTTCGAGTAAAGTGTCCATCTTATGGAAAGTATCAGTTGTTTGTTGAATGGTGACATTGTAATAATTTATTGAAAAAATGGTGAGGATGACAGAATGATAAGTCCGTTAACGTGTTTAAGTTGTACGACATATTCGTTTACTTTGTAAAAGTTTTCAATTCTTCAGATCTGTCACTTTTGGAATATTTCGAGTAACAGATACTAAGGTTATTTTTTTTCTCTTGATTTTTTTTGTTTCCTGCTGAGGAAGAATCCAATCAAAAGTTTATAATCATATTGAACTCCTCTCAAAATTTCCAATTAATTTTTGCCCATATATTTTGGCATCCGTAATAGTACGTATTTTCTAATATTTAAGTTCTAAAGCGATGCTACTTGGAAATGAGACCGTTTGATTGCTTTCTTTCTTCCTTTAAAAAAAAATTCCTCTATTATGTAATTTCAAAATTGTTTAATGAAATCGACAATATGAAAAACTTACATAGGTATTTCTTACGTATGATATTATTCATACGTATTTCTTACGTATACGATTCTTACGTATGATTGGTTATAACCTTCATTCTTCATCTCGGAATTATATTTTCTAAATTCTTACACTAAAAAATAGTTCATGATTTTTCCTGACCCTATAGAATCGTTTAAATTTTCCTTAATTTAAAAATAGTAATTTCTGGACATATTATTCTCGATGAATTATTCTACTCTTAAGTTTTTAATTTTACCGGGTTTGTCTATGATGCTTGTACATCAGTTATGAAATAATATATGAACCATTAAAAAAAAAGTGGTGTGCGCCACAGGATTAATTTTTCTGCCACCTTTGCTCACCAAACTTGTTTGAAAAGATAACGGTTGCTTCTTATACAACATAACTTAGTCAATAGGTGCTCAGTGTGTTCCTCCATTTGTGTGTATTTCCCTTTGCAACCTGCTCCTTCCATCATAATTCACTGCCGGGTGCTGTGTTGCACACGTCAGTCGCCGTTCGCAAAGATCCGCCTCCTCGGGTCGGTCGAGCGAAAGAGCGAGCGTGTGGGCAGCCAAGTTGCGCCAAGTCTCTCGTCGGATCTTGCGTAACATGACTGACCTCAGGACGAGTGCCGTCCAACAAGTCCATGTTCGTTTGAAGAACCCTTACCATCAGGGCAGGTTACACTAGAGACCTTTCAGATGTTAGTGTTGACACGTTTCCTTGGGTTCCACACACCAAAATGTCAGTTTGTTTTCCTCTTAAGGTTCATTACTTCAAACATTACTTGTGAAATGTTTGAACTTTTCTTTGAATATATATATTTGAAATTCTCGTGATTGTAACATGAACATAATATTGTGAATTTGTTGAGCATTCATAAAACCTAAAAATAATAATTGATGAATTATCAGTATGTTGAAATGCGGTGGATGTAGATTCATTGTTAGTCGCAGACGTTTCTGGACACGAAGTTTTCTTTCCATTTGCTTTCATTGAGCTGTCATTTCATACGAAAATCGTAGGACGTTAATTTTCTAACCGAAAGCGAACAAATTTTCTTTCCTAATATGCCGAGACACATGTCCTGCCCTGGTCACCGCTACGGATTTGAACCTGTCTTCGTTCTTTCTTGTGTTCTACAAAAACTGGAAGTAATACTTTTGCTATTCAAGCTTTTCAAAAATAACAATTATTAAATAAAAACACTATCTCACGTTTAATGTTCGCATCATGAACATCTGCATTTTCTATTAGTTTTATTTTCTTAAACGATATGGGGATAGTTCATTTCGCATACTTAGAATTTGGCATTACAGTTCAATTTGTTACGAAGAGAACATTTCGTTATCTATTCTAATGATAATACGAATACATGAGCTTTGTTAATTATTCACGGTGAAACTAAAATATTATCCCATCTTTCACTAATTAATGTCGAATTGTATTTTGTACGAATTTGGTTCTACGAATGATGTAAACAATGAAGGAGAATGGGCAGCTCACATAACACATCCGTTACATACCTGGGGAAACGCTGAGAAACAGTGAACGAGTCTTGGAAATGTCGTGCTGTCGTGCATTGCGTGTGGAGTTGCATGTCTGCATGTTTTGATTATCTGCACCTTGCGGAAACGAGATATACAGCTCGTATAATTCCAAGTTGCTCTTCGTATGGATTGGATTCTCCTGCCGTATGCTGTTAAATTATAAAGAATCTAACCAACATTCCAATTTACATCAAAACATTATTTAACGGTCAAACTATTCTTATTTTCTACTAATTTGCCAAGTCATTTCGTTAGCTCCAGATTGCGTCCTAATCGTTTCAA
The DNA here is from genome assembly GCA_002313205.1 of Laupala kohalensis. NCBI lineage: Eukaryota > Metazoa > Arthropoda > Insecta > Orthoptera > Trigonidiidae > Laupala > Laupala kohalensis. The sequence goes on along the minus strand of NNCF01128931.1, from coordinate 295,997 downwards.
CTGGCTCGTGATCTTCTCGAAGAAGTAATTTAAATTGTTTTTGTGTTTGTTTGTATTATCACATTTCTCTTGTTATTCAGTCCGAACGTGTACTACTAACAATGTCGTTGGGGGTAAAACTTTCACTCCATGTGTTTGATTTACTTTGTCCCAAGATATCCTGGGAAAAAATTGGGTTTAACTCTCGCATACAGTATGAGGAGTAAAATAATGCTCCAATTAGCTTTACCGATTTAACATTTAAACTTCTGTTACTTAAAAAAAATTCAAATAATTTAACACCGTTCGTTAGAAATTTATTTCACGTGCATCTTCGAAGATACAATTAATTTAGTTCCTGAAAATTTTGTACTGATCAATACCTACTTAACCTTTTGTGAGCTCTAGCAAAAATTCTTCGGGAACTTGTCTACATTTTACAACCCTCAAACTTTCGCAGCTTTCCCCTAAAACGAAGAGAGCAGCATGTTTCCCTCTAGTTTCTATTTCGACCTTTGCGTCTTGCTGTGTGGGACCTCCTTTTCCTCTCCGAGACGAGAGTATCAGGGCTTCATTCGCGATGAAGATGCATTAGCTGGGCTCGAGACAGCGCGTTGACCCGCGCGTGGAGAAACTACTGTTGATCCCAATAGTCGCCACTGGTCATTTCAATGCACGCCGCATTAGCATGAAATAAAAAATGGAAGAATGGATTTGAAAGCAATATATGAATGGACTAAACATTTTCGTGTCTAAAGAGGAGTAAATTATGTGAGGTGGAATTCATTAAACACGTAGAAGTGGGCATGGATTTCCCCCCTTCCCTCCGCCGGATACCTCAAATATTTTTTGTATTTGTCCGTTGCTGACATTTTATTTATGTCACTGTTAATTTACTATTCGTTGAACGATTTACTTAGTGAAATAAATTATTGAACAAATTTAGAATATAATGACTAATGAGATTTTAGAGTTAACAATAATGTGTCTCGTTGGAAGTCTACGCCTCAGGTAAATTTTCTGCCTACCCGGCGGTACGCAATTGAAAGCGAACGAAGTTAAAATAACTAAAATTTAGATTCTAAATGAATCAGAAAAGTTGTCGGTACAGTCAAACCGTTCTGCTCAAATATTTTATAATATAGTCGAGATGTTATGTATGTATATTAAGGAATTATAAATTTTAATCAAACTAAAAAAAATTAATAAAATAGTTCATTGTCATCCACGTGGTCATACGCTGTTTGTACCTACGTTTTTTTGACAATACATTTATTTATTTCATCAGTCGTTGTGTCCTAATTTGGGAAGGCGCTGTTTCTTCCCTATTCGTCATAGCTTCCCTATTCGTACTCCACCTAATCCGCCATTTTCTAAGAAATATACAAGTAGACCTTTATTTACTAAAATGAAATAGTAAAGAACATTCCATGTTTAATTATTTGGCATTTGCAACGGCATAATATACTGTTTCTATAAAAACAAACTTTTAAAATAAAATGATTTATGAAAACGAATAATACATCTCCCATGCCGAAAAAAAGTTGAGTCAATTTGCAGGTGCAAGAAGTAAGGCGCAACAAGTCTTGTAATACGTCCATAGACAAAGTCCATAGGGCATGGGTGAGGCAGCAACGCGTGTACTCACTATTTATTAAATAATATAAACTTATTGTATTTAATCGTGCTCAAAAAAGTATCTTAAGAGTACCTAGTAACCTCAAATTCATGGATCAATTTCCACAGGCAGAGGCATTCCTGTTGTTAGAGCAAATATTTGAGATATTTGCTCTAACAACAGGAGCTATACAGATATTATTCTTCAATGCCAAACCCTTCCCTCAGTTCATTCTTACGTACTGTGAATTTACCGAGTCCTTAGAGTACGAATTCAATTTGAAGTGGGATTTTAGTATCTTCTGATTCGGTTCACTTCTTGATTTTCTCTAGTTCAGCTCCAAAACCAAAATTAACAGCAAACGGGAACCCTGATTTATTTCCTGAAATCCGATTTGATGGAAACTCGCCCCGTTTCTTATCAAATAGGAGAGAAAATTTTCTGAAATAATGTTTGGAAGATTCAAATCCTATTCATGTAAGATCACTATTAACATTCATTTCTTTGCTTCGTTGATTGACATTTTCTGATCGTTGGTAATTTTACGGATCCTCAATTGACTCTGGGCATAGTGTAGGACCATACACGAAGAGCAGGACTCATTACGACCGCGACGGAGCGTCGACCCGCGCGAAGAGAAACTCAGCACCTGTTGATCTTGATACTCGCCGCTGGTCAAGTCTCAGCTGCCGGAGCGAATTTCGCTCGTGCCTTTCTTCGTATCGTCCGCCGAGGTGTAATTGCCATCGCGCTTCTCTTGCTTTCCTTGCTTCGTTCATTAGCAATTATGCTTTTGACCTGGATCTGGTTCAGCTTGATGCTTCTGATCAGCTTTCGAAGTTTCCTCATACGATCCCTGAAAAAGTAAAAGCGATTAAAAGGGTCTCGATCTGTGTCAACCGACAGAAGCTAATTTTGAAATACTGTACCACGACACAATATTACCCCCAACCTTTGATGGATTCTTAATCGTGAATTTCCTTCATTCCTCGACAAGTATTCTTCATCTCTAAAAGGGAGTAAATATTATTTTACTAAAATGTTGGTTTTCCTTTCGCTTCGTAATGTAAATGTATAACAAATCAACTGAATTGTCTGCCATGAACCAGAAATTCGTTATTATAGTTTCCTTTTTCTTACTTAAAAGTATATATTACAGTAAATTTTTAAGACGTGTAACTATTTTGATTGGTACTGAGAGCTTAACAGAGATTAGACTTGTATTTTGTAGAAATTACAATTGTTGACAGTTTAGAGCATTATTACAGACAGTGACAGTGTGGAAATACTGGTATTCTTAGTAACTGGAGTAAGCAAAGAAATACTTTTGGCTCGTTTTCTGTGTCTATAGGCATCTATGTAGAGTTTAGTATCAAAATTTCAGCTTTGATATTAACACGTATTTTTCTTTCGATAATTTTAAATCTGCACGTGATGTGTAACGCAACTAGAGAGAAATCTTATCATTCTTATGTTCTCCTGGAAAGGGAGGAGGGTGCCATTTACCCTGTGCATTCATTTATTTTTTGAATTTCGTACCTGAATAAATGTGAAAGCACTACAGTATGTGCTTTTTTTCTAAAATTTTATTGTATATATATAATATATATATAAAATAAATTTAATATAAATTTATTGTCAAAAAACAGTACAAATTGCGTATGACCACGTGGAGGACAATAAACTAATTTACTCTCCGGAAGCAAGCAAGGGACCATCCCATCAATTCCGATCAAGAGCCCTAAGGCAGATTCAAAAATTTCAGCAAAAGTTCCTAGATAAGATAAAAAGTTAGCTGCGAGTTATAATACATATATAATGTCAATATGTTTGTTGTCAATATGTGTGTCAATATGTTCTGACTGGAATTGACCCATTAGGTAATGCCGTAAAGCAAATGGGAGTAAACGTTTGCAAAATATACGCAACGGGAAATACGTGGACTAACTGCGTTAACCAAGATTCGGAATGCGTAACACAATTTGCTTAATTGGGAATTAAGATTATCAACGTGACAATTCCATGTGAGGTTGTCTTGAATATGGAGACCTAAGAATTTTGTATTTGTAACAGTTTTTAATTGTGTTCCGTTTAAAGAAAGAGAAACCTGGGGTAAAGATTTTGT
>NNCF01128931.1:191456-289918 GCA_002313205.1 Laupala kohalensis | reverse complement strand
TGTGGTTGCAAATCAAAAAATGTGATTTTTGTGTCTGCCAGGTGATGTTTTAGGGAGATGTTTGCCAGGTTAATTTCGTGGTTTATTTGTGGAACGTTGAAGCGTGGAGGCAGGCTAGAGAGCACTATGTTCGTGTGGAAGGAGGCCATTTTTAGTTTTTGTAGATGTTCAGACGCGTTGTTATGGCCACCCAAGTTAATATCGTTCTGCCCACCTATGATGATTACTGTGTCCCGCTCTATGAGTTTTTTAGTGTAAGTGTCCAGTTCTCGAATAACTTCAGCGAAACGAGCGTTTGGCTTAAAAAAACCGGAGACAGAACTGGCTAGGAAGAAATCCACGCAATACGGAGGACATCTGACGACCGTGCGAATCAGCTAGTATGAGCACGATTGATTTTTGCGTGGATGTGTTGGTTTCATCTCTGGATTGCACTACTTTACGTGATTTTGGGCGGCTGTGCTTACCAGTGCGTGGTGTGTGAACAGGTCTGGGTACTGGACGGGAGGGAATGAAACGAGTAGGTAAGGGAGGAAACAGGGACATGTCATCTAACACACTAAGCCTATTCTGAGTGAAGAGTTGGGGTGGTGCATGTGTCGTTGGTCTAACCGGGTGGTAGCAGTTGGAAGGACGTCGAGAATTTCTAACTGTAGTCCAACCGCCGATCGTTTTCTTATTGACCTCTTCCAGCGCACTGATTCGTGTGTCAATATATTGTACCAAGTCATTGTACGCCTTCTGAAGATCAGCTTTGAATGAGTTGAGGAATGCGATAGTGTCCATTGTTGTGAGATAGTTAGCAACTTAACGACAAAACAAATGAGATTACACGAAAAATGACAAATATCACTGAATGAAGGATGTTAGTATAATAATATATTTATTACTACGGAAGTTACAAATGAGATAATAAATAAATTAAATATACAAACAAACCGACGACAAAAATGATTGGGTGCAACAACGGGGCAGGGTTTAAATAAGTAAATAAGCAAACCGACAACTAAAATCACAGAAANAAATAAGTAAATAAACAAACCGACAACTAAAATCACAGAAATAATTTAGGATGACAACTGCAGATAAATTAATTCCACAATAACTAAGGCAATATTATGTTAAATTGTAATGAATAACTACAAAAAGATCACGAAAACAATTGGTAAAATATTGGAATAATTCTATTTACGACGACGAAACTTGAGCAGTGCAACAATAGAATACGTTATTTGTAAGTTAATAATGATGTAATAGTTTACGCACCAGAAAATCTAAATACAGCAAAATAATTAATTTTAATGCACCAAGAAGTTAAATTTATGATTCCGTTTGTACTTACGTAAACTTTATCACACCTTTGAATGAAGCACTGAATGAAAACAATATGAAATTATATTTGGTTCGTTGAGTTTGAAAACCTTAGGAAATGTTTTTAGTGTTTTTTCACTTAACACTCACACAGAACAAATAATTTTACACTACAATGAAAGTTGGGATCTAAATACAACTACTGATCACAAAAAACTCGAAAAAATAAAATAATTAGAAAGAAATAAAAATAATATTTGTGGTCTTTTAAAATCCATTTATTATAAGAAGCAATATCAGTATACTGACTGACGTGTTGTAAAACAGATTGCAAACATGTTCTGAGGAAAGAAAATTAGGAAGTCTTACGTTCGATAATTTGCATACAGATCCGTTTCCTGCATACGCGGTTGAGGTGCGCTACGCTTCGCCTCCTTTGTGGGTAACGCTGTTCATTTGACAGAACGAGACGAATGCTATTTCTCTTGCCGATACTGGCGAGCCGTATCGGAAAACAAAAGCCGGAAGACTGAAAGAGTTAGGAGGCGAAGAAAATACCTTTTGTTGACTGTAATTTGTTTTGTTCTCGGTGAAAATAGCGATATGTCGAAAATCTTACGATTTCTAGAGTCGACTTTCCAAGGGAAATCTCTTTTCTCTCCGTTTTATTTTCATTTATGTTACACTCTTTCTGTATTGGGAATGGTAGATGACGCGACGAACAAACATTAAATTATTTACAGTACATTTATACCTGATGTAGAGTAATTTACGTGAAAGTAGTTAACGTAGATTTTATATTCCGAAATGAATACTTATGAGGCTTGCGCAATAATAACCTTTCCCGTATTTATGTAAAATATTGTATTACTTTGTGATATGTCTATTTAATTTTTTAATGAGATTTCTAGTATCATTTTCACTTCGTAGTATCATTTTGTGTTTAATTTAGTGTAATCGACCGAAAAACATTTTTAAACCATTAGACACTAAATATATTTTGTACTGATGTGCGTTGGGCGGACAGGCGTTGCGACGTGCGTTGGACTATCACAATATCATGTTGGCTCTCTTTAATGCGTAACAGTATTTTCCCTACCTGTACAAAAATGACAAGGAAATTCTCTTACGGGTTTTAAGAGTTGTGTGTTTTTGAGGAAATTTCTATAAAAGACTTCCTAAATATTCGTTTCTCCTCGAGAAAATAACAGTTTCCGATTACACGCAGGAAAAAGATGTAAAGAGTAATGATGCCAATGATATCCTGTTTAAAGGACATGAGTGTAGAGATGCGGAATCGTATTTCGAAGTTTCTTGAAGTCTGTTGTCAAGAACGAAGGGAGAAATGAGCCGTTACTTATTGCTGCATGCCCTACGTGTGTTATAGGAGAGGAGAGAAATTCGACGAATGAGATAAAAGTTGAAATAACGTAACCAACATACAGCTTTGGAGGTATGGGATGAGACCAGTTACTACTTATGCCACCAGTTTGTTTTAGGGATTAAGATTAATGTTTAACGAAAATGTGAAAGTAACTTGTTTAAACCTAGTATGAAGATCAACGCTTTTCGGAAAATCTTATTTTATGGTATAATTACATATGGTTCCTTTCTCAGAAATTATGTCTTATAATTGTTGCCTTTCTCTAATAGCTAAGCTCCTCTTAGAAAAAAAAATTCTGTCGAAGCGTCTTTATGAAATCCTATCTTCTTTTTTACGAGACAAAAAACTCAATGGAAGGAGGAGGTTTCACTATTGTTATCTCAGGGAATATGTGTATATGACGAATAATCACTTTTTGCAATAAAGTAGACAGTAGTAAATAAAGTATGTTTTATAATGTTTTACAATTTTTGTTGATAAAAAAATCTTATATTGAATTAATTCCTTATAGTGTCAGACGGATGGGACCTTCCCATAGATGTCATGAAGTAGTCAGAGGGTCCCTCGTTAGCCCACCCTGACACCCTATCTTATTAACAATAGGTAGTGAAACATAAAATTATGTAAATGGATGTTGTGTTACAGCATATTTCACATATTGAGGTGTGTTGAATGAAAAGTCTACATGGTAGGGCTACGCATCTGTTCAACCAAATGCTTGTTTTCAAATATTTAATGGTTGGCTGGATAGTATAGTGGTATATTACTTAAATATTTATAAAGTTAACGAAGTTTGTTGTTGACCCGTCATAAAATCTTAGGAAAGATATTTCCCTAGTTGGTTGTGGCAACTTGCCACCAAATACTCGACGAAACTCCCTGTCACGCATGTCGGTTTCACGTGCAGCATTTCTCCTTAAGTGCGCTGTTGGCAACAGATGCCCGGATGAGTCCTCACGTCCACACCTTCTCAGCCATGTGCGGTGAATACACGTTTCCGTTCCGTGATGTTTCTTGTGTGCCAGCAGTTCCGAAATTGCTCAGGGAGGTAGCCTTCAGAGGATGTCCGTGACATCGCCGGTGAAAATGAATCTGATGAGTGTCTAATGATGCCGCTAACGAGGGCCGCGTGCGCCCAGATGCTACGTGAAGATAGGGGTGCGCGTTCTGCCGAGAAATGCCAAGGTAACTGTGTCCTGCTGGAGCTTAATTGTGGAATGATGCTGTTGAAATCTCATTTGAGACCGTATATTGATTTGGGAACGAGATTAGACCAAAATTACCAAGTAAGAGAAGAGAGGGAGTTGTATTTTTTTACACCACTTCATTAACTCTGATCTGTAATCAAAGATGTAGCATGAAAGTTGCATGCTCCATACGAAGATGCTACTATGCAAACTTCATAGAAGTCTTATGCGTATTTATACGTATTTTTTTGTCTACCATCCAAGCGAGAGGTTCATATTATAACTCTGAAACTACCATGAAGTCATTAGCATTCATTGCGTTTATATGTACTATATTCTTGGGGTACAAAACTTCTTTCCTCTTCTTTCTCCTTAAATCTCCTTATATTTTCTCTTGGCTGCAAGACAATCAGAATTTAGCGTGTTGGAATAATTTGGGACGCGGGACTTTGATAAAGGAGAATATTTAACCCATCAAGTAAATGTAGCGGATGGGGAAAAATATTTTTGAGAAAGAATGATTTCCCTCTCCCCAATAATAGTTCTCCTAGCTCCCTGTGTACCCTGATCACCCTTGATCTTTCTGTACAAAGAGCATCTTTCTTCAAAAATACATTGATATCCTATTGTCGAAGGAGTGGATCCGAACACGTGCCGCGAGTGCGAAGTGCGCTTCTAGAAAGCGAGCTCCCTCTACTCCCGCGCCCACCGCCGTCGCCTTGCTGTCCATATTGCTACGAAAGGGAATTTGTCGCGGCCCGAGACGAGGGCGGTGGCGCAGCGGTGGGTGCTCTCTTCAATCGTGAGCTGTCGCACGGAGCGCCAAGTGAAAGGCTTTGAGAATTATTGCCCTTGCTTCCCAACGCAACACTTTCCTTTCTCATTTTCCCAAGAGAGTCAAGAAGAAATTTCGTCAAGGATTTGGTGTTTTCCTACGCTTTAGCTGAAGCTGAGCGATATGTATTATGAACTGGAAAGTTGAGATAGAGTAGGATATTTTACTGCGCAGTTACTAGTGAACGCAACATAAATGTTGAGCATTTAGAGCACATAAAGTTACGACTATTTCGTACGTTTCTCATGCGTTAAATATTGCTCTCAGGAAGTTGTACTTATTTAATTTCATTAATATTTCATTCCATGGTGGAGGAATGTATAAAATTGCTGTGTGGTCGACGATTCATTTCGATGTCACGGTGTGGTTGGGTTAGACTCAATATAATGGCGCTATTCTTGTATTAGATCGCTGTAAATTTATCTGTAAATAAGGAAAAAGAATATTCTTTTGAATGGAGTACATGAAGGTCGGCGTATTCAACACTTAATATCCACGAAATAGATTGCTGTGAACGATGAAAAGTGTGCAAAAAGTTCGAGATCGGTGTCAACTTCATTATTGGAGTTACAAAACTATTATTTTTCAGACAGTCCTGCTTGTTTGCTCTTCGTGTTCGTGAAGCACAGAATTGTTAATCTGTTTATGTGGAAGACAGTATATTTTACTTCATTTCCTTTGGGCATAGTTATCTTCACTTTGCAAGCACGTATGTCTGAATTTATATCAAAATACGTTTTTGTTCCTAAAACAATAAAACATTCCTCGGAGCTGTTAAGTTACGTCTTTGTAGGAAATTCTCACCTGTGACGCATCTTTCTCTCACCGACGCGGGTACCTTCATCAAGCTCTCTCTACGGTGGTGGCCGTGTTGCGGAGAATATGCTCGTCATACGAAATGTTCCCACTCAGGGGAGAGGATGGGAGGATAAGCTAAGAGTTTGTCGTCTTACGAAGTCACTGCTTGTGTTAGGCGATTGTGTTTCTTTTCCATGTCTATAACTTTTAAAAATCCTAATATTTGTTAGATATTGTTAAATCTTTACTAGGATGAGAACAATTGGAGGGGAAGCCTCGTTAGATGCGGTGATAGCAGATTTCCCTATAACCTTCGATTCAGTGTCATACGATCTATTACTTTAAAAGTATAAAAAGGGGAAAAAACATAATAAGTTTTCGATGGAGAGTGAAGATCTCTACCCCTATGATCCGATGTTCCCCAGAGAAGTGGTACTGGACCGGTATTTTTTTGGTGATATTTATTTGAGAGTGTATTGTATGTTATGCTTATTCGCTGACGATTGAAGCATTTATAGAACAATTGAAGGAACGTAATTACCGTACATCAGAATGTAAATTGGACAGGAGCAAATAAAATGAAAATAAATTCGAGCGTTTATTATTAAGATTAGGCAAGTCTTGGAAGTGTGAGTGTTCTGTAGTTGTTAAGAAAACGAAAGTGTAGTGAAGTGAGATGAGAAAATGCAAAAATCAGAAAGGGACGAAAGGGAAGTAACAAAACGAGAAGTAAATGGTGTGCACTGTAGTGTCGTTTTAGGGTCGGTCTCCGGAAAATCAGTTTTTAATTTAATTTCCAAACTTATTTAATTTAGTAATTTGAAACAAATGTTTTTTTCATTTGTAATATACCAGCTGATTACCCGGCGTTGCCTCGGATTTTTCTTACTTGTTAGACCAATCTTACTGTACTCGGGAAAAAGAATTTTATCTGCTATATAAGATCAAAATAGTTTTACTTACTGTTTTTTTAAAATAAATTTACAGCATCCTAATTTTCAAACTCATTATAATACAAATTTAAAACAAAAGATTGTGGACACGATTGTGAGTTTCACCTCCATTAGCAAAGAATTAATAAAATTCTTGGGTGAAACCACTTTATTTCTAATATTCAGGCAGCGTAAGCAAATATAAAGGATTCCCCCCCTCCAATTTTATCGACATTTATCGGCAACAACTATCTTTCTTTCATATTTTTTAAATTAAAAGTTTGTTAGAATCTCCAGGACGAACAAATGCCATCTCTTTACCAAATTTCATCATGATCGGTTCTGTTTTACTCGTGATCAGCTGGTAGACAAACAGACACACTTTCGCATTTATATATTAGTATGGATTAACTCTTGTGTAATATTGTTAATTTAGTATTAGTTATATTATAAAATAATTCTTGGTATTAACAATTCAATGTTTTATATTGTTCCAATATATGTTAATTGATGATATATGAATGTATCAATTACTATATACTTACCAAATTTAATATAAAAGTGTTCTAGGTATAAATTTTTTGTTTTTTTATTTTTGTTTTTATTCTGCCATATCGGTCTAGATGACCCACTTTAATGAGTATCTATTATTACATTATTCACGAATAATTACTTCGCTATATTATCATATTTAGAATTCATTATTCGTCATGCGAGCTCTAAAGCCCCAAGAAAAAAAAAACATTATTCGTTACTTCACTGGTTTCTGGGATCATTCTCGCGTTCTGTATTGTGAAACTCGTTTGAATGCTCATGAAAGGCTTGAAGTAAAAGTGTACCTATCAGTTGATTATTTTTGCCATAAAAATAGCATAGCAGCTTGTTGTAATGAAATGTGAAGTAAATTCTTCATTGATAATACTCAGTATTTTTTTTCTAATCTTCGTTCACCGTAGAGGGAGTATCATAACTTGTAATTAGCTCCAGCCGGGTTGTGTACTTGTATCAAAGCCTATTCCTGCGTGCTGCATGAATTTATAGGTTCGCGCTTTATTAAGTACCGTCGTGTGGGATTCTTCATTCCAAAGTATCTTGTAGGAGATGCAGTTACACGAATGTTTATGGATATGTTTCAAAAAGTTATTACTCCTGTATATAATGGAAGACACGAAATATGTTTTTATTTGATACGGCATTTCGGTAATGACAGACTTTCTCTGGTTTATTGACCAGAACGGAATTCCGTGAGCAGGGAAATGTTAAAGACAATTCGTTACATCCTGTTCGGAGTATATAAATGTCGCTTCAAGAAGTAATCGGCATCTCGAAACAACTTTTCAATGACTCTTCTAATCATTTTTGTCTCATTTCTATTTGGTTTGACGAATCAATAAGGAACCGGTTTGTAATTATAAACATAAATAACATATATTTTATCTTAATCTCATAATATATCTCATGACGCAGGAAGAGCTGTTGTGCTAATAGTTCGAAACCATCTTTTAAATGATAAATTTATTGAAGTTATGCGTAGCAAAATTTTATGCAAAATTAAGGTGTAACTGCGATTTCTATAAGTCTTGTGATTTGGTTTCATCTTTCCTCTAAACCCAACGGACTCTACTTTTGAATCCCACAGTTGACGATGGAGAAAGACACGTGTTTTTATGAGTGATAGTTTTTGTGTATAAACGTAGTTAGGTTGTGTTTTTACGGATGTTTGAATCTAATAAAGACATATTTTCTTGTGTTTGTTTATAGCGATAACGACATTTCATACTACATGTGCTATATTTTACTAATCAATCGAAATATCACCTCTATTTCTGTATGTAAGGTTTCTTAAATCACATATTTGAAAACAAAGGGTTCTAATGACCTTGACGTTGACGAGCCCTAAAACCAATAAAAAAACGTATTTGAAAACAGTAAAGTTTATTATTATTATTTTTTTTTTGAATGTCTCGTACATTTATCAAAGCACATTATGAACAGAAAAACTTGAAATTTAGACTGGATATTTGTTATGTATTGAAGAAATGCACTAATAATGCAGTTTTTGAAACTCCTGTTCTAAAAGGATGAAGTAGAGTGGAACCTATTTTTTCGTATTTTGACTACATAAAAAATTATTTAAACCTTGATTTTGAAGTAAACGTGCGACTTAAATTGACACTAAATTACAATAGTTACCTTATAAAAAGGGATGGTCCCTTGCTTGCTTCCGGAGAGTAAACTAGTTTATTGTCCTCCACATGGTCATACGCAGTTTGTACTGCTTTTTTGACAACCTTATTTATTTATTCTTATTTATTTATATACAAAATATCCCGTGCTACTTGATTGTTATATATAAATGTTAGACTCGTCTCTCGGGTGAATGATCCTTTCCTACGCTTTCCATTTTCACATAAATACAGGTGCGTATTACGGGTTGCAGACGCACATAACATTCTACGAAAAAATCTGGACGACGCGACTGATACACAAAACACGCTTAACAATTTAAAAAAATATAAAAAGTATCTTAAAAATCACTGGGAGGGGCAATATGATCTTGGAGAACGCGTATGCCGAATTTTTAAACACCGGTACATTCCGTCTCTGCGCTACGCCAGTCTAAACACAAACTCTCAGAACAGGTAGATAGATATAGCAGGACAGTTAAGGTAGTTCCGCAGACGGAGAATTAATTCTTTTGAATGTCTTATAATTATAAATTAATTCTTATAAATTTCAAAATATTTTGTATATGTTCCCGGCACTCTGGTATTTAAATTTTGAATTGCAGTTTTAGCCCTGCATGCCGTTACTATCTTTGACACAAAGACTAATGGCGGGCAAATGCTTACTAACGGAGTCATGCGAGTTTAAAAATTTATATTATTTTCCTGATAAATAGCCTTTTTTTATGCAAATGAGATTTTTATTACCAGTTACTTACGAACAAGATAAAAAATAGACTTTTGAATCATTTGAGTAACATCGCACGACAGAACTACATTTAAAAGCCATCAGCGTAGTGATAAGGAATTCGACTTACGAATCAAAATTACTTCGTAACATACCTTATAAGACATATAAATCATTTTCATTCTTCATTTTAATTTGTGTAATTATTTATATTTTAAGAGACGATATGACTACATTATCTTTTTAACTTCATTTCTTCTATTTGTTTCCAATTCAGAGACAGTTGCGTGTTTACATGTGGAGAGTGAAAACATACATTTATTATCACCAATTCATCATTATTTACTATTTTTGCCAAATGATTTTTGAAAACTTGCCTTATTTGTGTAATTAGAGCTCTCGTTCACAACTTTCTGATGTCTCGCATACAAGTAAAATTTGTTAGAGATGGTAACCTTACGTCTTTGGAAACCTAAATAACCGTGTTACAAAGGTCAACAGGCTCTTAGCTAGCGACTGCGGTTAGCACCGAAATGAAGTGATAATGAAGAAAATCAAATAGCGCGCTCACTAATATGTTCACAACTCAGTGGTACTTCTGCCATGTTGAGTTCCTTGAAGTGGACCGGAAGAACTATTAAAAATTGTTCTGCCAAGTAGAGTGTGGTACAAAATTCAAAGAACGAGAGCTTATATTACTCGAAATTCAATTGTTTCTGGTCAACAACTATATTTCTTTGCCATTTAATTGTATTTATTTTTTTCCTTTTTTCAGGTAAGTTACGAGTTCACTCTCGCTCTCCGTCTCCGTGACTTCTCTGTAAGTAAGGAAAACTGCTATTCCATCAAAAATGTCGATTTGGGTAGTAGTACGAATTATGTGAAGAATCAGATAAAGAGAATGTTGTTATTAATTTACTCAGGTATAAGTAAGTTGTTCGAGCAAAAGTTTTCCTGTCAATTTTTTTTTCTTTTTCGCGGAAACGTTTGATTGAATATTCATTATGTGTAATGCAATTACATCATTGCTCTTGGTGTCAGTAGAATTAAGAACATACGTGAATGTATTATTTTTAAGCGTGGTCTTCTATTATGAACCAAGTAGTTTTTTTAAATATATCTTTTACTCTGGTTTTTGTTTTGACCCCTTCCGAGTTTCGCTTGGAAATGGTACCATATGTAGCTCGTAGATGTACGACCGTTCGTGCTCTGAGAGACTTGGTTTACATAACTAGTTTTTATTGATACTCATTTGAGGTACTATAAATAGAGATGGGCTTCTGAACAAGAAAACTGTTGAAGGTCGTTGTGTCCGTGTAAAATTAGTGGTGCAAAACCATTGCACATACTTTCTCATATGTTTCTCAGTCTAGACTAGTGAGCGACCATAAAGCATTCTATTAGGAGAGGGATGATTTTTACATGTTACTCTATATTTTGATGTTTTCATTTTACCCAATTTAAAAAGTTTATTAAAGAAATATTTTACTAGCATTTATATAAAAGAATCTCTAATAGACAAATTCTGTTTTATTGGGAGATAAGATCAGCAAGATTTATATATTTCAAAATATATATTTATTAATAAATATAAAGATAAATAGGAGAACAAAGCCAGAAGATCATAAATATTTTTATAAAATTTAATTAGGAACTAAAGAGTCTTTTTTTTCTTTTTTTGCAATTGAAATTTCAAAATTATATCAATAAACACTAATCGTACAGCAAACTAATCGTATTTTACGTACAGAAAATTTAAGCAAAATCGTTGGACCAGTTTTTGAAAAATATTCAAAAATGTACTTTGATCTTGATGTGAAGTGCCCTTTGTTTTCAAGTAACAAGAAAATTGAAAGCACGTGCATATGTAGAAGTAAATTCTACCCTAAATACGAAAATTAAAAAAAAAAAAAGATTATCATTTGGTCAGGAGTGCTGCGCACGGACGGACCGGACGGACGTCCAGCCAAAAATCACTTTTTCGGAATCAGACATACCCAAAACAGATATTTCAGCAAAAATCTCGTTTTCGAATTTTTCACGATTACAATACTTTCTATATACCACGTATATGAGAAAGTAAAAACGAAAGTTTAATTTTTGTTTGTGATATGAAAAATCATTCTGCAGGAATTTTTTTCAGTGTTTTTTTGATGAGACAAGTAACATCAGCAGTAAAATTGAAGCTAACGAAATAAGCCATTTCTTTTATTAGACTAATGCGTGGATTCTGGATGTTCTATTAGTGTTGAATAAGTCATACTCGTATGTCAGATGTGGACTGGGATCCTTGACGGCAGTGAGTTGAAGCTAGTGAGTCTGCACTAACACACAAGCTTTAGTTCTAATTTTATTCAGTTTGGTTCAAACATTTGATATTTGTGTTAATTATGTGGTAAGATCTGATGTCGACTTCATTCCCTCAATTTCATTCTCGAGCTTAGCTCGTGCAAAGCGTTGAGGCGGATGGCTTCAGCGAGGCGACCGTGCCCAAGTGAGCTCCAACCTTCGCAAAGGTCGCTCATGGGTAGCTCGCTTGAGAGGCTACTACGTCCTATTTTTGCTAATATTTTTCTCTTTTCCTTAAAGGATGAAGCAGTAAACACAATTTCAGAATATAATACAATATTCGTCATCGTGTATAATATTTTAGATTACATGTCCTTCGAGTGGATCAGTTCTAAAATTTTGTTCCCTTTCGTACATCATCTACCCTTATTACATGGTGGATGGCTGATAAAAATATGGCATGATGAATCAAGAATACATAGCATGAAGATTTGTAAGAGAAAAAATGAGTCGTGCTTACCCTTTTCTATTTGCAATCTTCATTATCGAGAGAGAGAAATGATTGAAAAACATAGATGAAGGAGTTACCTAGCCATACAAAATGAAGTGCCTTCGCGTTAGTTATTTATAGCCGTGTTACGTAACTTGTCATAAAGATTGTACAAGAGGAATAATACATCAAATGTGACCTCGAGGGATATTTTGATGCTTTAATTGTGAGTGTTTTTGCCTTCTTATTTTATAACAGGTGAAAATAATTTTCATCCCTGCGAACACAATTAGCATACCTCATTTAGATAAAATCAAAATATAGTCAATGAGAGGAAAACTTCATAGTTGGCTTAGTGGAAATTTTTGGCTGAAAAAAATGTCAAGGGTCAATTCATTTTTAATCGCGCAAATTTTAACAAACAATGTGAAGAATGAATTTTTTAAGGCATAAATGTCTACACCAATAGAATATTTTATCTCAAATGACAGTCCTCAAAATTTGTGCATTAAATCAATTCTGTTGATTATCCTAATTGAAGTACGACTAATAAAATGCGTGATAAAAGTGGAAAACATTTTTTCCTTTGACTTGAGATATCTCAAAACTCATATGCTTCATTAAAGCAATGTATAAAGCTTTTTTCCCGAAAATTGTTGGGTTTGTCTTAATATTCCCATTCAAAATTGTTGTGATATTAAAACTCGACAATTAAAGTATGTCATTTAGAAATTTTCACAATAGTAATATCAGTCATAGGGAAGTGAAATCTGTGAGCATTCACATTTCCTCATGGGCTGCCGTGAGTACGTTGAATAAAACAGTAGTGAATGTGATCCTCAACAACTATAATAAAATTATTATCTATCCTAAGTGGATCGTTTCCTTCTAAATGCCAGGGAGCATTATAGAGCGTGAAATTCAGCCAAATAAGAGAAGGTTGCACTCGTGGCGATGAATTGAAATTCCTTCGACTTCTGTCATTTCTCGAAAAACAAGGAAATATGGATCAAATTTTCGGTTAACGATCTATGAAGTTTTAACCTTTATAATTAGAGGTATTTTTACCTCAGCAATGGAATTTTCTAGACTGGAAAGGAAAGTGGAAATGAAACTGAGTTTCTTTGGATCTGAAGATCAAGCAATTCTCGGAACCGGAATTGAATTTTAAATGATTCATGGATTAAAATAAGCGGGCTGAGGAAAGAAGAAGATTGTGATATCTCGCTCATAAGAAGAGAATAATGGGATATCTGTGGAAGATTCTTAAACTTTCATCGAGTCTCTGAGGAAAAGAATGACATAGTTAAAATACAATGGGAGCTGGTGGATATATTGATAAGTTAACTGTGTGAAAATGCTTTGTCTTTGTTTCTGTATCGCGAGCTGATATGAAACAACTCTCAATAAGAGCCTTCTCAACATAGGGTAATANTATATATATATATATATATATATATATATATATATATATATATATATATATATATATATATATTGATGGAACAGCGATTATGGAATTATATTTAACTTTACTGTGTAAAAAGTTACGAGTTGAATACTCATTTCGTGATTTTCCTGCAAATATTATTTCTTAAATTTCCATTAATATCAGGATACAGCGTATACCGTGTTCATTCCTAAGCCGCATCAAAATAGATAACAAAGATAACGTAAAATATGTACTATGATAACTATTGGCTAGGTAAAAATGCGAACTCGCGACTCCCACTTTGGTCGCAGGGGTGTTAACCATGATATTTAGCCTTACTCAACTATACGCCATTTCCATCCAGACCTAACCCCAAAAAACCTGAGACACATCCCCATACACGAGATTAGTAAACTTAGGATACACGCTACGCTGCGTGCACTTAAGTACCGGTTTCACACGCACCTACATGTTAAGATTGGTTATACATATATTTCTTCCAGGTACCTAAAAGTGGAGAAGATATGTGATCTAACTCATCTAATTATTATAGCAGGAGGTACTAGATAGTTATATCTGCATGTAAACATTTGTCATTCATTTCGCTTTTGGAGATCTTGACGTTTTCAAATATGCATTACAAATATGAAACTATATATTCTTTGGAATCCATAAAAAACATAAGTACTAATATTGAAAAAGGTACAAAGAGATATTGACTCATTTCCGAGACAATATTATATACAGTAGGAATACGCAGTGGACGTTCGCGTGGACGACAGAAAACTGAAAGCACTTTTGCCTCTTTAAAAGTACATTTTAAATTTAAATGTGGAATAATCCAGAATTAGTTTATTTATTTGAATCAACGCATACAAACAAAGTGCGAGGTAATCTTTCAGTAGTTCGTGAGATATAGCAACAATTAATGAACTACATTTCACCCCTATCCATTCCTTCAAAGCATCCTCCCTATATGAGCCCCTACTAGGAAAGCAACATCCCAAAATTTCAAGTTCCCTCTTAAGTTTCTTTTTTACGTGGATGAAGAAGGCACTCAGGACCATACCACTGAGTGTACATATAATAACTTACGTATCACAAATAATCCATTACGGAAGTAATTGAAAAAGTCTGATAGACGTGAGAACAAATTTAAAATCCACTGCAAATTAAATTAAGCGTATTTATACAAGGCAAATTTAATTTTCGTATCTCAATATGTTTATTTCAAATTGTTTTCTATCTTTTTCTTTCGTTTAAACGTTTGAGATACAGACTTTTCCCGTATAATTTGACTCATATCTTGCTTCCTTATTGATTATGTAATCCCTTTGTTCGTTTCGAAGATCCATTGTGAATATCTGTGATTACGAATGTTAATTTGGGACAAAGGTTTATCTGCAGATAAGGTAAAGGGAGCAATCTCGAAATTCGAGTTTCGTGTTGTTTTTGTAGAGAGTGTGATAGTGGAAATCGGTTCAGTGATGTGCGGGACGCATTGGAGCTATTGTCAATGTAGTCATTCGTATGGACTTCATACGTTGTAGGCGCATTTTGGGGGCGGTTAATAGGCATCGCGAACGCGTTGGCAGGTTGCAGACTTGGGGAAGTGAGGAGTTGAAGGTAAGATGTACAGAAAACCTTTAGCCAGGTGCTCGGAATCACTTTACTAGTGAATGATTTTACTGTTTTCAATTTGTAAATTTTCTTGTTAGAAACTATTTCATGGGCTGCTTCAGTCGCTTTTAGGAGAGAGAACATTTTTAATTTTACTTTTTAGCAGGACGATTAAGTTTTGAATCATTGCAAAAACTTTTTAAAGTTTTAGCAAAATCAAAGTTGAAAATAAAATTTTGTGTAAATTGTTTCATGCCGCCTGAGGGATGCGAAATGTTAAATTGATGACTTGATGTTTTAGTGTCAGGAGGCACGATTATTTAAATCAATGAATGCTACTCACATGTAAAAATTTTAAATTCATGTTAACTTATAACAAAGGATAGTGCTAAATGTGGCAGTGTGGGACCTTTCATGTCAGAGCAGTTAGTAAAGAATAGATATCCTTACCTATGTGACTAGTGAAGGTTCGGGAGTCTTCCTATAGTTTTTAGAGCAAAACGGTAAGTCAAGGTTGTTGGAGTTCCATTTTAATGTTAGGATAATTTAGATAAAAATATGCTCATATTTTTTGTTTTCATACTTGGACATACTTCATCATTATATGCCGCCCTGTTCGAAAAGAAGTGCCTCTCCCGCAGCCGTAAGGGAGTAAGGGAGTACCGCTCCCATCTTCAGTACACCCCTGGTTACATCTATATTGCCATTGAAATACAGATAATTCATAACATTGTAAAACAGTGAAATTACTAATATTGCGTAAGTAATTACATTAATTGAATGCACGTTTAAAAGCACCCAAAAATCGAGTCAAACACTCATTATGTTAAAAGTTTAAAAAGTGATTCAGTGGTCGCTTCTGCAAACTGTCTTATCGTAGTTCTATTTAATACTTCTCTAATATCTACTAGCGTTTGTACTAATACTTCTTAAATAATTTGTGGTTTCCTACTTTTTTTATACATTACGAGACAAATGTTTTGTAACGCAACATCGTTATTTGTAAGTTACGATGTGGTTTTATGACTAGCCACCCTTTATTGAAAGAAGTATTCATTTGTTTTATTTTTGTCATAAAACAGGAGATAACAGTTTTGGAAAATATCTATTTTTATAGGAAGTTTCTTTTAGATCCGAGTATTCTGGAAAACACAATTGAGAAAGATACATAAAATATTCTATTCTCAATAAACGAAACTGGTCGTTGACAAGGAAGTTTTGTCATGCTTGTTTCACGAACTATGTTTTTATACAATTTTTAAACAAATATTCTAAGTTGACTGAACATTCAACGTACTGTATATTCAATAACAACTTTATCAACTTCAAAATGTATATTATTTTTATGACAGTTTGAATAAATATTTGCGAAATGAGAAGTTCATAAAACTGAACTAAATATTTGCGGCACTTTAAAACGGTGTGGTATACGCCTTTTGAAGAAATCCCTTGAATTCATAGTTTACCCCAAATAGAGAAAAATATTGTCGTACGTATTATAGTGAATAGGATATTATTGGGAGAACGGCAACTTGAATTAAGAATAAACATTTTCTAATATTTATAGGTAAGAAGTTACTTCATTGAATCAGTGAAACGAGGTTGTAATTTATATCTTATTAAGAACAAAATGTATTCCACCTTAACTCGATTTGGGACTTTCACTCTTGTGTACGAGAAACAGCATTAAAATTCGTGACTTGAAAAGAAGTCCAGACACATCTGTCAGAGAGACTCCCACTTGACATTCGCCATGGAGGAGAGAGGTGAAGGGTGCGTGGCTCACCACTTGACCGACACCATCAGCGAAGTCAAGTGGAGCGATGGCCCTCGACCTGCGGAGGACGACTGTCTCGCTCTCAACAGGAAGCCGATCCGCCCATTCACTCTTCGATGTACTTCTCCGGACAGGAAGGGAGCGTCCGAAGACACGAACCCGAGCTCCAACAGTGGACAGTTCCTCCTTGCGAGAGACTCAAGAGAACAGCCAGAATATTCTGTTTTCTTTTCTTTCATCTTTCTATTTAGATATTTGTTGATTTCAGGGTTTTTTTAGTGGGTATGGTCGAGATGTTGGCGAGTCCCACACACGGGGAAGAGTCATTACGGCTCTTCTCTATGGTGCGAAACTGCATTTTTCCCAACTTGCATGGGCTCTAATGACCTCGATGTTGACGAGCCCTAAAGCCCCAACAAAAAAGAAAAAGAAAAAGAGAACAGCCAGATTTGTATTTCCAATGTACACTAAATTGCTTCTTCGTTCTTATTTTCTATTTTGTAGTATTTTCTCAAACCTTTTTGGAGTACTCTTCGTCTCTTGTTCTTTTCCTAACGTTTTTCTTTGTTATATTAAACGTTATTCTCACATTAAAAATATTTACTTTTATAACATTGAATTAAATATCACATAAGAGTGTTGTTTGTAAATTTTTATGAAATTGCTCTCTTATACGCTAATTTGTAATGATCCAAAAATATCTACTTATATGAAAGAGTTGAGCTCAAAAGTTTGAAGGCGGCTTCCTATTCGTCTCCTCTTTAAATATGCTTTCAAATGAATGACGTGTTATGGTTATGGAGCTATTGAAATTGCAATAATTTATTTTAATTTTATCACGTAACCCTGTAATAAAAATAATGATATAATAGTCAAAGTATTTTCATGAATATCTAATACGTAAATACTCGTATTTCCTGTCTACATCTTATATGTATATATTATAAAATAGAAATGTTACAAGTTTTGTTTTTCAACAATTCTAATCTATGCAAGTAAGCTTCCATGTGGGCTCTGTGCAGATTTTCGTAAGTTTCTTAATATCGTACATTACGAAGATATATTGCTTCGCAACAACTTAATATATCTTCAGGAAGACGTCAAATGAGTTTTTAAATTTAAATCTTTGTCATATCTCCTCAATCATCTGTCTGAAGAGCCAGGTATGTTGAGGAATATCAGTGTTTTATTTATGTGAAGCTATAGGTTTTCTAAGAATTGCTTGGGATATGAAGAGTGAAAGTAGTTTCTTTTTAAACGCTACTCCTAATGACGGACGAGATTGGGAGATACAGACAACATGGACACAGATTCTTTTTGACCAGGGGCGTCGCCGGCTTCCAACTGAGAACGGGAGGGGACACATTATTTTACAGAACTTAATTGGGAGAACACTGACCGATTACACAAGAAACATTTGTATATTTAAGGAAATAATGGATAACCAAATTAAATAAGTCGAAACGCCGTGAACTTGATAGCACAAAATATATAGTATTCGTCCACTATAATGTCGTAAGTCTTTGATTATTTAATTTCATTATATAATGGACGTTAATTGTAGTAGTATAATTGGCGTTGTTTGAAGTTAGGTTCGTAGTAGCAAGCTCCCGCGCGAAGGACCAGCGGTCCAGCTGCATTGTTATTTTTTATTATTTCAATTTTACTCCACCTACTTATATAAAATTTTTATTTATATTACTGCATAATATAATTATATTATACTAAATCAAATTATTTAAGAGTATTATTTCGAGTCATCAATTCAATGGTGGTTGTTACCTAGACTGAACTAAATAACATCAAAGAATATTAGGGACAGTGTACAACTTGAATATAGACAATTTTAGATTTGTTAATATTTGGTATTTTTGATTTGTTAATAGTGGAATATTTGTTTAAATTTAAGTAACATTTTTAATTCAAATTTTTCAGCAAATATTTTCAGCTTTAAGGGTTTTGTAGTTAAGGCTGTACAAAATTATAAAAGTATTGCTGAAGATTTGGAAAATTTATTTCCCTTTGGGGTACATACGTTTATTTTTTTTCTTGCATCTTATCGTCATACGCATTCATTGCAATTAAATAAATTTATTATTTTTTAGTTTATTTAATTTTGGGGTCAATAATCTGGTAAAAATATTATTTTTTTACTCATCTGGTAAAAATTTTCCATTTCCGTGTCCGTTGTGGATCTGTTGTTACTTTGCTTCGCTCGGGGGAATTTTGGTTCTAAGGTGATTTGGAGCGGTCCACTGGAGGGATATAGCTGGTTTAGTTTAAAAAGGTATCTACTTGAATATACAATTTTTCAGATTATTGTTCTAGAATTATCCGTAAGAGCCCAAGAATGTTTAAAAACTCATTCTACGTCTATGAAGTCCATTTATTTTATAGAAATGTGCATTATAGGTCATCCAAAGAGAAGTTAAATAATGGGAATATTATGCTAGACCTGGTAAGAGTGAAATTTTTAATGCTGTTATTGGTGTCTCTAAAAAGATACGTAGCATCTTATGTGCTTTTTTTTTAAAGCCACGAATAACGTGGTATAATTGCGCTTTAGTGCTGTATTGTATCTGTAAGTAGTCGATGAACAAGACTTTATGAACGTTGCCTGCTCTGTATCCATCATAAACGTTTTCTGACATTTATTGCAGCATGTACCATGAACACCCACTGTTACGGAAGAGCTATTTATTTTTAAGAGTAGGTACTGTGAATACCCCGAACTCTGCTTTTTAACAGAACCAACAATTATGTTTGACCGCAGCAACTTCTCAAATTTGATGCTTGTCAGGCGAGAGTTATATTGCTTCCGAGCTTCAAATACGTCGTTTTCCATCGAACCCTCACCATGGAAGTTCGCTATTAAACACGATACTTTCTCCCCGTAGCCCACGTATTAGGGGCGAAAGTTCCAATGGACACCACCTTTTACAATGATGACGTATCATAAAAAGGAAAACCTACTGTACGGTTACCGATATTCTCTTTATGTAACTAACTGAAATCGTTTTTGGATGTAAATTTTGTAAGTTGAATTGATATTTTTGACTGTATTACGTTACGTGCACAAATATTTTTTGTGGCAGGTGTTAGTTTCTCTCATAATACGAAAATGAATTCTATTCTAAACAATTTCTGTTCTCGGAGAACTTTATCTGGAAGAATTGAAATCACAAGTTGAGTATTCAGACAAATATATTCCCTCTATATTAAAGTTTCGTAAGTATACTGACCTCTTTCTGCATTTAAGAACTAGTAGCGCAAAACCATTTCTCATATACGCTTCTCCGTCTGCAGCATAGAGTGAGAAATAATTCTATAGTGAAAGGGTCATTTTTGGTGTGATCCTCTATATTTTGGTCGTCTTCCAATGCTCTATTCATGCTCAAAGTTACTAGATGAACTTATTACCGTCTTTTATTTGAAATTTGAAAGTAAAAAAAAATATTCAGAATATTTCAAAACATATAGCGATACATCAGTCTTATAAATATCGTAAAAGTATTATGTAAATGTAATTTCGTTGTAAACAGAAATTGATGTATTTTCGTATTTGCAATGCGTTTGCTGTCCTCATATGTATATTTTTCATTATCATATCTTCCATTTCAGTTTATGAAAAGTGTATTCTACGTCTGCTTGTTCCATTTACACTGCTAAATATTATTGAAGCTTCTTGAAACAGTAAACTAATGTGTAAGTGTTCAGTCAGAGATTATTGTACTGCGTCTATACCAAACTTTCAAGCAAAATACTGCTAACGCGTATGTAATGCATACTGGTTTTCCTTTACGTACAGAAAATGTAAGCAAAATCGTTGGAGCCATTTTTGAGAAGCATTCAAAAGAGTACTTTGACCTTCATGTTTTGTTTTTTTTGGTGGGGCTTTAGGGCTCGTCAACATCGAAGGTCATTAGAGCCCATGACCTTCATGTAAAGTACCTTTTGTTTTAAAGTAAAAAAATAGAGCACGTGCATCGACAACAAGTAAATTCTACCGTAAATACGAAATGCAAATTAAATTGATTCATATATTTACTCAGAATCGCTGCGCACGGACGGACAGACGTCATGCGAAAACCCACTTTTTCAGAATGAGGGATCGCCAAAACGGATATTTCCGTCGAAATCCGACATAACAAGAAAGAAACGAGACGTAGATAATCAGTCTTGACCACTCGTTTCGAGCGTAGTAACAGTAGTTACCTACGAAAACAGTTCATTGTTTCTTCGTTTTCATATGTCTCCTGTATCGTTGCAAAAGTGCATGTTTTTTCTTGAAAGTGTGTTATATACCATGTATACGCGACGAATAATAAAAATATACTATAGTGTTATTTACGTAGAAACCCAGTGAGATAACATGGTTTCGGAGCTAATGCAATTATTAGAATCCAACACTTGGCGTAAACAATGCGTCATGATGAAACAATCGTTTGTGGTGGCGAATGAGTTGCGTGAGGAAGCAACAGTAATGAAATCTGTTTTGGACTATTGAGGGATTCTGTTTTATTTTCTCTCATATTCATAAACACTTTTAAGTAGTTGATGATGGACAACCATCCACCTGGAACCGGAGAATCGAACTCGAAATATAAAATTGGGAACCACATTTTTGTTCATTGTTTTAGGCATTTTTGTGCACTATTGTGTTCGTTACTGCCAACACTCGCAATGAAAAAATAGGTTATTATCAAGGAAGATACGGAAGTAGTCTACGTTCCAAAATAAAATATCTAGTAATAATTGGATATAGACTAAAGATATCTTGAATTATTTGGTTATCCCGTAAAGTCATGAACGCATCCCCATGCCTACTAGCCAAGAGACGCCAATGCTTCCACTGTTTCTGAAGACTGCTACTTCCTCCTCCATATCTTTTGACAATTATATCTTATCCTTGTGAAGTTTTGGCGGGTTTTTAAAGGTTTCGTGTAATAATTGTGTTCAAAACTTTTGATGGTGTATGACTGGTTTGCCCGACATTCTCTGTTTTCAACTGAGGGGTATTCTCGTGGGCCGGTTCCTGCAGTGAAATGGCAAAGGTGAAGATGCGAAATGACGCCATGTACTGTCTTCCCAAGAGTCCCGTGAGGAGGCCAAAGGTTGACCGCACGCACACACGCAACGGTGCTTTGCGTACGGCCTTGCTTCTCCTCTCCTTCCGCTTCGCGACTGCCTCCTCCTCGGAAAGGTTGGGGTTTCATAGCTCATTCGCTGTTTCATGTTCGTCGAAAATTTGCACAGTGAAGGGTATATTTGGTCGCCAACTGTGAGGAAAGCAATGCGTAGTGAGATGACGCAAGTAGAACATGATTTGACATGATTTTAAGGTACTGGAGCCATTTGTTTTATAATCGAGATCTTAACCAGTAATTTCAGAACACGATTCCTTTTGCGATGACAATTAGTCATATTTTGAATCATTCTCGTGTTAGAAAAGTCATTCTCATGTCATAATGTTTTGATAATATTTTAAAACTATGTGTATTTAATATTTTAGGGGATTGTATGAATTGTTTTGTGTTTTAACCTGAACGTAAACGTTGATGACCTAAACGGAAAAATATTCGTCTCGTTTATTATTCCCAAGCGCTGGAACAAGATGATGGTCCTTTACGACATTTGCTCACGAGAAAGAAATGAAATGTGAATGAAACTTCGTGAAAATTCAATGCGTTAATAATTATAAGTAACATTACTATATGATATATAATAATCTGAAAACAAAAGTTATCCTGATCTTTAGAAATAAGGCTTTGTTTTAAACGCAATGTAAGCGCTCAGAGTTTATTGATTTACTATTTTCTTTTTTCTTTATTTCATTTCTTTGTTATTTAAACTGTGTTCTGCGAAGCTTTCGTAATCTGATGAGTGTGGTAGTAGATAACTGGACTAAGTTGTTGGTACGTTCAACTAACCGTACTACACCTTTTTTTGCGCTTCAAGTAAGAATCTGAATTATAGCAATCATATCCTTTTCGTTCTGGTATGAGCAGGTAACACGCAACACTTAATTTGGAGACTACTGTCCCAAATCTTTTTTTGATCGCTTCGAATAGTTGACATTTTGTTCTACAATAAGCAGACTTCTCTAAATAGTTTCATGGTAATACTGATGAAACAAATAACTTACCGTCAAGAATTTGTGGAACTGATTTGAATCGCCTTTAAGTTGAAGTGGGGCAGTCCTTACCAACGTTTTTGCGAGACTTTTGAAACATTGAATTCTTAAGAACTTGAAATATATTTGTAAAGGAGATGAAAGAAGAGTATTTGAAAAAGTTTATCATGTTGATTTAAGTTTTTAATGCTCTCATTCTGTTAACATCAGCTTGCGACTGATGATGACTGTGAGATGTCTGATATATCGCAAGATAAGACTAAATTATTATAGATGAAACACGTTTCAGACGGACTCACATACTAGAGAGATAGACTTCGAAAGACAAACGTTGTGGAATGTCGCCAGATGTAGCCAGGGGAAAAAAGTTAAGTAAAAAAAGTATATCGCAGAATTTAGGTTCAAATTCAATGATTTCACCATAATTTAGTTGTATTGTATATCTTAAGATACAGTATGATATTGACTTTTATTAGATACAGATAGCAAAATATTCGTGTTTTATTGAACAGAAGAAGCTGTCTCTTCAGATCCTAAAATACATGGCTGTATAGTGAATTATCTTGACATCCTTCTCACCCTTAGTACAGTATGCCCCGCAGAGGGCGCAGTTTCGACTAATTAGGGGTTTGGCGAACCCACGATCCCGAGCTGGGGACTGGTACTGCGCCACGAGTTCCTGGACACCGTGAGCTTTGGGCACGCTTCAGCGACCACCATTGGTGCGATGGTGGAAAGTTGCGTGTTGCAAAGGGCGGAGATCTTGCCTTCATCGGCCGGGTCGTGAGGAAGGATTAAACCTCTATTTAAAAAACCCTCAACCTCAAGGTGTGTTACGCGCCGATGAGGTAAAAGGGTTGAGGATGTTGAGGATAAACATTCGCTAGCGGACAATCTCTGGGGCAACTGCCGAACATCAGTAGAATAAGGCTTAGTGGCGTGATGAGAGAACTCCACGTCACCAGACATATTTTCCTCCGAACTCCCCGCAAGGAGTGTATCACACCCAAACGACTTCGAAGCGGCCGAGGGTATACAGCCCTCCCGCTTCAGAAGAAAATAAGGAAAAGTTACAGAGCATTCCGTATGAGAATGTTTTTATCTTAATGACAAGAAAGACAAGGAACTTTAGAAAAAGTTTCGCCCTTCTACATACTTAAAGCCTTGGAAGGTAACTGCGGATCACTAAAAGGAATAAAAAGATTGAGGAATGGATCCATATTGTTGGAAACCAAGTCCAACAAACAGGCATTGACCCTCTTAAAGTGTATACAGCTGGGAGAGTACCCTATCAAGTGCGAACTACATGCTGCACTTCATCGTAGCAAAGGAACCGTATCTTGTAGGGACATCATGGATATGTCAACAGAAGAGCTTGTTGCAGAATGGGAGGCTGACCACGTAGTTGAGGTCAGTCAAATCATTAAAAAGGTTAATGGTGTTCTGTAGTAGACCAGTTCCTTCATCGTGACCTTTGACTGTCCGAAACTACCCAAAGATATTAAAGCTGAATGGCTTAACCTGTCAGTACGACCCTTCGTTCCAAATCCTCTGCGCTGTTTCAAGTGCTAGAGGTTTGGTCATACCACGACATCTTGTAAGGGCCGTGATACATGCGGAAAGGAGGCACACGAACCCGGCGTTTCATGCCCGGGGTCTGCTAAATGCATTAATTGCACAGGCAGCCACCCGGTATGGGGCAGGGAGTGTGTCGGCTTTTTTGCAAGAAAAAGTACAGGAGATCAAGACTACGGAGAAGATCCCGTACGGTGAAGCACGGAAGAAATACATGGTTTTGCTGCGGTGAACTGGTAGAAAATAGTGTGCAAAGACTCCTGTAGTAAAGAAGAACGTTTCCGTTCATGCCGATTTCACTGACGTGTATACGACAACATAGTGCAGATGCCAGTGCAAATGCGGGAAAAAAGTTGTTCAAACCGTTCCCGTTAAGCCGAAAACTCCATCAATACCCCGTCCATCTATTTTGCAAACGAAGTCAAGCAGCGTGATATGAACCCCAGACACTACCAAGCAACAGACAAAGAAGGGATCCAAGGCTAAACCACTGAACCTTAAGGATTGTTTTGAAAACGACCAAGAAGTCTCAGAGACGTAAAAAGAACGTCTTTGTTCTTCCCTCCTCCGAGTCGGATTGTGCATTCCGACGGTGACGCGGAAATGCACATTCAGGAACCCGACCCAGCATGTTCTAAATCGTAATGACTTCCATACTTCAGTGGAAATTAAATGGCTATATAGCTCAACGAGAAGAATTACAGCTCTTAGCGCGTCACAATCAGATCTGTATTTCGCTGCAAGAGACACGCCTATTACCAGAACACTCTCCCTCTCTGCTTCAGATATGACGACACCACGGGAGATCGAGCAAGACGAGGAGTTGCCGTGTTTGTTAGAAACACTACCCTCTGCTCACCCGTTCTCCTCCAAACTCAAATCAGGCTATAACAGTCAAAATTTACAGCATATCAGCTATCACCGTGTGTTCAATATATCTTCCTCCGACACGAGATTTCTCGGAGACTTCTCTCAGAGATTTAATTCACCAGCTCCCTCGACCATTCTTCCTCCTTGGAGATTTCAACGTCCACAGTGTTGTCGGGTTCGTCCAGCGATTGCTTCAGGGGCAGACTGTTGAATTATATCTTTGATCGTGAAGACTTATGTGTAATGAACACCGGGGAAATGATCCACTTTGCGCTTGCTACGGGCTCATGGACTGCTATAGACCTATCAATATGTTCTCCTGAAGCTGCTGATATTTTCCAGTGGAAGGTAGAAGATGATCTGCATGGTAGCGACCATCGTACTATTTGGTTGTCCTTGCAGGAACGTGCGACTGTTCCTGAATGCAAGCCTCAGAAATGATTTCTCAGAAAGGCTAACTGGACACTACCGTTCTTTGACTGTCTTCAGAGAAACGTGTAGTGTCCAAGAGAGGGTCGACCATCTGACCCAGGTGATTCATCACGCCGCTGAAGAATCCATTCCGAAAACATTTGTTTCCGCGAAGACCTCATGTCCCCTAGTGGAACGACGCATGTCGGTCCACCATTCGCGCGAGGCGAAGAGCGTTGCGGAAATTTAAGGGTAGTCCATCTCCGGAAAACCTTGCCGCATATCGGATCGCTAGAGCAAAGGCGCGCAGAACTATCAAAGAATCCAGATCCACCTCTTGGAAAGAGTTTCTAAATACCATTAAGAGAAAAACATCGTCCACTAAAGTATGGGAGTCAATCCGAATGATATCTGGGAAGATTCTCGAGTCCCAATATCTGGACTCAATTATCAGGGCCAGGTTCTTACCAACAACAGAGACATTGCAACTGTGATGGCTAAGTACTTTGCCGATATAATATCTACAGCAAACTGCGATCCTGATTTCGCGAGAAAAAAGAAAATAGCAGAGAGCACATCCTTTGACTTAAGTTCCACCAACTAGAAACCGTACAACTCTTCCTTTTGTATGTGGGAACTTGAGTCAGCTCTAGTGACAGTCCACGACACTGCTCCTGGCTCTGATTCAATTCATACCTTCGAACGAATACATCATGTCCGAATATTCTTTGACATCGAGAAGGCTTATGATACATGGCATTTTAAAACAACTGTATGCCTGGGGTTTTAGAGGACATCTCTGATGTTACAGTCCTTTTTGGATCAGCGTTCCTTCCATTACAGAATTGGAAGAAACACCTCGGATCTCCTTCTTCAAGAGAACGGTGTCCCTCATGGCTCAGTCCTGAGTGTGGCCTATTTGCAATAGCTATTAACAGCATAACATCTGCTGTAAAGAATCCTGTTTTACACTCTCTTTTTGTCGATGACTTTTCCATCTTCTCATCACAGGTGCGGAGCGACAAGTCCAACTCATCCTCAATAGGTTGTACCTGTGGTCAAAGACGACTGTCATTCATTTCTCTGCTGAGAAAACACACTGAGTTCTTTCCAGTAGGAGACCATAGCTCCTGCCAGAATCTCACCTCGCCCTGGGGGAAAACGTTCTATAATTATATCCATCAGTGAAATTCTTAGGTCTAATCTTTGATCAGAGACGCAATTGGACTGAAGCAAAGACCTAAGAGCGAGAACATTAAAGTCTCTGAATCTATTGAAGTGCCTGAGTAGCAGGGAATGGGGCGCTGATCGCTCCTCCTTGCTCCAGATTTATCGAGCATTCATAAGATTATGGCTGCGTTGTATATAGCTCTGCTCTCGCAAGCTATTTAAAGAAATGTGATAGTATCCGTCATGCAGGTATCCGACTAGTCCCATTCCAAGTTTGTATGCTGAGAGTGGTGAACCATCTCTCTACTTCTGGCGACTACACCTCATGTTACGACACTTTTCCCATGTGCTTACTTTACCCGACAATCTGGTACACAACACAGTATTTCATCCTACCTCTTCTTCCATCCGTTTCTACAACAACAGACAGAGGAACCAAAACATTTGCCAACTTACATAATTTATTAATTTCTTTTATTATTTTTTGTGTGATCAAAATACACTCTATTTGATTATTCGTATTAATATTAATTTTAATATTTACTGATTCAGATAGGAATCTTCGTAGGAAATTTTCTTCTCGATCAGTGACCTTCGTATTATGAAAATTCATACTATGATTCAAACTTA
Organism: Laupala kohalensis; assembly: GCA_002313205.1. NCBI lineage: Eukaryota > Metazoa > Arthropoda > Insecta > Orthoptera > Trigonidiidae > Laupala > Laupala kohalensis. The sequence goes on along the minus strand of NNCF01128931.1, from coordinate 262,161 downwards.
CTCAATGTTTAATGATACCACTATTTTATATCACATTTATTCCTCATGTTCCTTTAATCTAATGTTTAATTTCCTTTTACTTTGCCCAATATACACCATTTCACAATCTTTACATTTAATCTTATACACAATTCCCATAGTATCATCAACATTCACACTGTTTTTGTTATTCTTAGCAAATATCACATTATTAATAACATTTATACAAACACTATCAAAGATCTAAATAATAATTGAATTTATTGCAGGAATATATGGTAACACAACGTATTTATTTCTCTCAAGTAGTCTATCATCCCTGTTAGTCTTTTTCATATTATAGTACTTCCACATGATTTTTTTTCTCAGGATAGTCGTTTATCTTCAGGATACCCTTGACAATGTCAATATTTTTACTCACATTTTGGATGTGATATCGTAATAACCCTAAAACAACACTTTTCTTATGTAATATGCTTGATTAGATCTATCATTCATACGTTTATCTACACTACTAGGTTTTCTAAACCAGTCTGTTACAATTCTACCAAAGTCATTAATGATCTTAACATCCAGAAAGTTAATACATTTATTTTCTTCCATCTCTAATGTAAATTTTAGATCACAACAAAAATTATTAAATTCACATAACAATTTAAAAATTTCATCTTTAACAATAAGAAAAGAATCATTAACATATCTCATATACATTCTAATATCAAATTTCCTCAAACATAATTGTTCTCACTTCCATATAACAATTTCACACAGAGTTCCACTCCACACGGTGCAACCTATGTGAGATATTGATCAGTCAGCGAAAGTGTGATTGTGTACATATTAATTAAACTTTAAGTGTTTAACTTGTATTTGGAGATCCACGTGCCTCTTGCAGGAAGAGACCCGTGGCGGACCGCCCCCGCCTAGTTACGCTACTGAATGTGTCATTTGTTTTGCATTCAATGGATTTGAATTCTGCAAACTTCGGAAGTGTAGAGGTGAAATAATCATACGATAAACTTAAGACTGGTCACAAAATTCTAGTATTGAAGAAAGGGAAGCGTGTAAATAGCATGCAGTCTACAATGTTCCAAGTTGTCTCATTAATTCACTTACGAACTTCATAAGTCAATTACAAACGAAAAGAAGAAAGGTTCCTTATTTGCCTAAAAAAGAGCATTACAGGCAGCTGTCACGAAAAAGTGGCACTTATCGCTACGAAAAAGAGATTGGGTTTAACACCTTTTACGTACTATATTTTTTCCACTTGAATTTTATAGATATCATGAAACTTGTGTGACACGCAGTTATCACAAGTTGTTCCGTTCTTTAAATTTTGAAGAAGAAATAAAATTAGTAATATAAGTAGATTTTTATGATAACTTTGAGTTCACAAATTTGGCACTTTGCACCTTTCATCCATTTGTGGTTGCATACTTATCAAGTAATAACATGAGACTGGTTATGAAACCTATAATTCTTCCAGTTAATTATTATGATTGGAACGTCGCATTAGTCTGTCCTGGATTGGCATTGATGGATTGGAAAGTAGAGTGACTCACCTCATGGTAAATTTAAGTGGGAACTCGTAAGTCATTACCTGCAACTTCTTGTTTTTGAAAATGTGTTATGATACTGACAATGAGTTCACACGTTTCCTTTATTTTACGACTGACTGAATTTGAGCCAATGAAGTCCTCGGAGTAAGAAAACTCTACCAGACATATTTTAAAAAAATTGTTCAATTACGCTAAAGAAAATACCTTGAATTGTTAATAGTAAATAAAGAGACCCAAATCATTCAATAGACACTGTATTTAGAAAGGAACACCATTTACGTAACGTTTCGACCTCAGTTGCGGTTCATCATCAGATGTTGCAATTAATGTTGTATGAATTGGGTCGTTTTATTTACTATTATTAACTAGTTTTAACTGACGTCATCGTGATAAATTGGTCTAAATTGTTAAATTACAGTTATTTTATGCCACTGAAAAGTTATACTTTTTGTTTAGTAAAGTTTTTGTAAAGTATATTTCGTACAAAATCGTTCTTGAATTAAAGACATTAACGAAACAAATATTTCTGCAAAAATTTGGTCAAGTAATAGATAAAATTCACTGTTTCTGGATGGATAAGGGACGTGGAAGACTTTTTGTGATGGGCGTAGAAATCGTTCTAACCCTGGATACCGACCTGTAGCTCTCTTCTCTATTAGCTGTGGATGTGCGATTCCAAGACACATCATTATAATACCCTCGAATCCTAAACTGGGAAGGCAAACTAAGCAGTTCGTTCCAGCCAAGGTTATAGAAAAGGGGGCCAATGTAAGAGATGTATGACTGGTAGAATTAGTGTGGTTAATCTCATTTACTTTCAAGTATCGCGAATCCTCGGCATTGTTCGAGGGCTGTTATTTCACGAACCCAAACTTACGCAACTCCTTCCGTCCGAACACACGTCCTTGGAAGAGATCGCTGGCCTTTGGGGAGCCGCGCCTCCGCTAACTGTAAACTTCACCTGCTCTCCCCAGCTAAGTTGTCGGGCAAGACTCGCTTTCGCTTGCTCCAAACATGCACAGTGATGAACTGCGCGTTTGTTTTAGGTTGATTGAAATTATTCCTGAGAATATGTTTCGTGTTCGTTGGGACGTTTCTCCTTCTTCAATGTCGTATTAAGCTATATAAGAATTAATATAATTGTAAATATTCGCTTCACTTCGTTTTTATTCGTTCTCTATCTTCTTTTTTTGGGGGGGGGGGAGTGGCTTTAGGGCTCGTCAACATCGAAGGTCATTAGAGCCCGTATACGCTCTCTATCATAAGTTATGTCCTTTCACAATTTTCGCTGCCATTTGGGGAAAACCACTTAGAAAAACGACCGCTAAGGAGAAAAGTCTTTCGGGTCATAAAGAAAGTTGAGGGCAAAAATCCCGACTTTTTTTATATGAATTTGAAAAGGAGCATTTCGGAAAGAAATGCTCTATTCTTCATTTTGTTCAAGAAATTAGTCTTTTCTCTACGAGTATCTGTTAGCGGGAAGTTTACTTCCTCTGACGTTTTTGAGGAAATGAATCGTGGAGGTTCGAAATGAGGAGCCATCCTTAGGGAATGGAAATTGGGAATTGGCGATCTTTCTCTGAATTGTTCCGAAGTTCCTTATTGAGGCAGTCCTGTTTTCTGCACCTCGCACAAAGAATTTTCAACAGTTAAGATCAACATTGGAAATTCTTGGTTGGCTCATGCTGATTATTATTGGTCTGAAATTTCATTGACACTTTTATTGTGTATCGTTTATTTTAACCGTTTTTAATAACATGTTCAAATATTTTGATGATTTCAACGGTTGTAAAAATGTACAAGATCTGCACGCAAGTTTCTGAAATATTGAAAATACTTAACTCTTGGCACGCATGATCTTAACCGAGAGTAAAATGACATCTTAAAAGTTATTTGCTCTTCCGTATGCTAACGATAATGATCAATGGTAATTGTGATTGGGAAGGGTTGAGAAAGGTCAATAATTTAAGCTTCGATTTCCCTTTTATGTAACGCGCAATGGCCGTTCATACTACAATGTAAAGACTTGTGGATTGAAGAACGTATCTGCTTTAAAACTTACGTGAATATTCAATTGTATTTATCATTCCGCAGGGCACATCGTTAAGTGGAGTTAATCCTGTTTGATATATTTGAGCAAATATTGAGTAGTTTGTGTAGGAATCGCACCTACTGTTCTCAACAAATGTTATTTTGTTCACAACTCATTTGCAACGAGTGGCTAATTAACACCGAATGTTGATTTGTATACAATCATATATGATAATCTCAGTGTTGTTACTATCTATGAAAACTCAAAGTCCCTCAGTAATTTTCAATTTTAGAGAAAGTTTGTATTCAAGTTTCTGCTGCTTGTGCTCAACGTTTTAACTAAACGAAGTAACTAAAAACTAGTTTGACTGATGGTGTAGAGATAACAAAGCAAAAGCGTTTCTCTGGAATTTTCAACCACTTTCTTTTTCATTACTTATTAAATTGAACAGTTTGGAAACTAGAAGCACTGAGATAAATATCGAGTTTTTCTGAACACCAATATTAAACTACGAGTTAATGAAACATTGGTAATTATTTTAAATCTTGTGTAAAAATTCATTTCATTATGTTGTCCTATTTATAATTTTGACAGTACGAAGATTCAAGAAATTATATCAAATAGCAAATTAATCTAGATATACATTATCAAACATTTTTCAATAAAAAGGTGCATTCTCTGTCAAAACAGGAAGGTTATCAATTTAATGTACGAACAGGAAAACCATTAGTGAACTCAATTGAGAAAAGTTCTGTGAGAATGAGAACAACCTCAACTATGTGATTATCTCCGTATTACTGTATTGAGAAAGGTGTACGGTAAGAAAAAATNTTCTGTGGGAATGAGAACAACCTCAACTATGTGATTATCTCCGTATTACTGTATTGAGAAAGGTGTACGGTAAGAAAAAATTGCGGTATCGGCTAAAAAATTGCTGTTTTCTGTAGACAATAACAAATTGGATTCATGAGATCATGTTTGGTAAGTTGAGTATCGACGGAGTGATATTACATTTTTCCTTTTCCGATATAATTTCATCATCTGTCTTAAGAGAGGAATTTATCGTCAAGGTTATGTAATGCTGTGTGTGTGGGGGGGGGGCTTCTATTCCGCGTACAGCTCCATACTCTCATACTCTCTCCTCGTCTTCAATATTTCCTTTTTTTAAATTTTGATCAGAAATGTGTCAGAATTGGATCAATTTACTAGTACTTGGTCAAATTATTGCTGACTTCCAGCTCACTTAGGGCTGAAATATTTGTACAGAGTGGGTGAATGAGTTGAAGTATCCAATCAATATCTCAACTTTTTATCCATCCTTTACTCACTAATCTTTCCAACTGTTCCTGGATCGCTGTAGTCTTGTTCTACAGCTTACGGAAAATATAAACCGGCTATTACTTCGATCTAGGGCAAATTCATCTTTTGTTCGGAATCAATAAATCTTGGACTCGTTGGCATGAGGGCAAAGGGAGAAAATTGGATGAATGGAGTGGCATGAAAGGAGGCCGCGCTTATTCGCTTGGAGAGGTAGAGCGGAAGTATGTCACTGCCCACGGCAACTTAGCGGCGGCGGCGGCGGCGGGCACTGGGCTTCTCATCTTTCGCCTTTCTCTGCCCTCGACTCGCCCTCCCGGCCGGCTCGCTACGCACTGCCACTCACCGCTGCATCACCTCTTCAATTCTCTTATTCCTCGAAATGAGGTGTCCTTACCTAAATCTGATAAATCATTAGGATAGAAAAACTACTTAAATTGGAATCTTTTTTCTTCAGAAGTCTTGGTTTAGTAACCTGTCTTCATCTAGACTTTAGACACTGTGATAGAATTGTATTTTTATTTTATCGGAAAACGGAGTTCAGTTACTAGTTTTCCTAGGGAATTTGTTAAGTTGTAGGAGGCTTCTATTTAGTTGATACCAACGTATTTCAAGAGTAATAATTTTCAAATGTCTTTGTTTCAATATCAATATGTTTTAGTGAAAATATTTTCTCTTAATTATTTGAAAGATTTTGTTTTTGTATTGTTTGTGGTTTGTAGCTATGACTCTCCCATATTTTTCAAACTATGGTTTGGTTTTATGAGTTTTGTACGAGGACGTAAAATACGTTAGTACAAAAATTTTAATGAAACTAACCAAGTATTATTGTATTTAGGACATGTTATAAGTGATAATTCGAACTAATCTTCGTTGTCTTCAAATAATTTTTTATGAATTGTTAGCACTCTCTGTGGCCCCTTATTGAAATCGGTCAATGGGCCCCCTACAATTCGAGATTTGTGACCTACAATGATTACATACATGCTCACATACATTGAATAGGAAGAAGATAGTTGAACAAAATGAAAGAAGCAAAATATAGTGGGGAAAATAAACTCTTGAAAATTGGATTTGAAAAATATGTAAGCAAACAGAGGCAGATTAATAGCCTTGCAAAGAAAAGAAAAGGCGAACCTTAATTTTTCATAATATGTGTATATGAAAAAGATTGAGAAGCGATTAATATAAATCCTGAAGATGCATTTCTAACTATATTTAGACGAGGATTTTCGAGAAATATTTTTATGGCTCTGTTGTTCCTGATTCTTGTTGAGTCCTCGCTGCCCAATTTGTAACCCTTCGCTCTCTGATTTCTTGTACCTCGTACACCTTTCACACCTTTCTGGTTACGTTCCGTACTATTTTCTTTTACTTAGAATTAATTTGTGATTTTTTTCTAATTATTTAAATGCTAGCAGAACTACCCGTCGTTGCCCGAGATTTGAATTGAAACTTAAAACACTTAATACTGGGCATTCAATAAATATTTTCGCATAGTTAAAAAAACATACAAAAATTACATCAACATTTAAAGAAAAAATAGTACTGAGAATCAGTAGTGGCGATTGGGAATCTAAAGTGAGGGGCAAAAAAATATATATTGACTATTTTCATTACATTGACATTTTCTGCATATTTTTATTAATTAAGATTGAAATGATGAAATAAATCAAAGGAAAGACAATTGGTACACCACATCAAGGATGGTGTATTTTGTTTTATCATTCCCAGTTTTAGACAGTTAAAATGAAATTTTTATTTTTATTTAAGAACCTACGCCCCCCTCTAATCGCCGCCACTGCCGAGAATTCATACAGTGGGTATTAAAACACCTGTCAACAATTTTTTAACTTATTTTGCTCTGGGTTCTTAAATAATATTCATACGTTGGTTTCAATGTTTCTCTACTCTCGTGATATTAGATTTTCAATTTTGTTAATTTCAAAAACTAAATACTACGAGAAAAACTGAAAATAAACATATTTGTAAAAACTACAAAAATACACAGTTTTAGTGTTGTATGCTAATATATACGTAATTAGGAATTACAACGCATAGTTATGAGCTCTGAATTCTTTAGTTTTCTTCTCTTTTTTTTTTTAGTTTGCGTACTTGAAAACAATGTTCTTCACAGCCTTTATATAACTTAGCTTCTACGATTCGGTCATACGTTCAGTGGATTGTCTACCTCACGTAACGCAAACTCTGGCGGACACATTAGTTAGCTTCATAGTCAAGTCATGCGAGTGATGATTTACATCTACTGATTAGCAGTCAGTTTTCATAGTTTTTCCGCTCTTGTAATTTATCAATATTAACCATACGTTGCATTAATTACAATACCCCTTAAGAAGAGTCCTTTGAAATTTCAAATAATTTCATCTAGTACTTTTTCCGATATCCATTCCGTAGACGTACTATCGAATTCACTTTAATTAGTATAGACATATCTAGAAAACATATTTCTGTAAAGAAAGATAAAACTTCTGTTATGTACATTTCGATAATATTTGTATGCTAACATAAATACGTATATTTTGTTAGTTTGAATAAGTATTAACCTTCGCTATCAACTGTTCCATAGTTTGTGTGCAATATTTACTGCATCGATTTCAAAGAAATCCTCTGTTGAACTTGTATTGAGAGAAATCTTCATCGAGATTTGGAACGAGTGATTAACTCAAGGTGAATGTACCTTGATCTCACTCAAATTTATGTCAAGGTTTAAATCAGAAGAAAATTTCTCATTAAAAACTAGGAATTATATTTAGTTTTATGGAAACGTACGGATGTATTAAAAGCGCGCTTATTTATTTATGCATTCCATACATCAAAAACTACTTACTTGAGTATAGTTTGAATACGACCCATGCATCAAGACACTGGTGAGGTGGCGAAAAACGTTTCCCATGATTTGCAAATTTCTGTAGCACCCTAATTAGTTCAGTCGGAGGTGCAAACAATACGTAGATAAATAGATGTACTGCTCGCGGTTCGTCGCGGAGACCAATTCGAAACCCCACCTGACTGGAGTTTGCATAACTGGTCGCCAGTTTGTTGTGTCTGCGTCAGAGACGCGTGTAAGATGATACGACGGCAGGTGCGCTCGGATGCAATAACCCGCAATGCGGCCACCGCTGCGGATAACAGGGTTACGTAGGGGCGGGCGTCGCTCGCCGCACATAGACGGCGAGTAGTTGGGGGAATACAGGAAAGTCGGGTCCCCTGCGGGAGATTTCACTAGCGCTAAACGGGTACATCCGCAACAAGTGGGGGAAGGGAAAGAGAGATGTAGGCTGCTGTAACTGTGGACCAGGTGAACTCCCGAGGCACAGCTGAGCCCTTCGAGACGACGACAGTTTTACATTGTTTTGTTTTCGTAAATGATTACTGATCTCTACTCATTTCGATCCAACCGTTTGTAATAGAAGTGAATCAAATACTTTCAGAATGCTTCATCGAATGAAGAGAACAGAATAAGTTTCTTTCATTTATTCAATAAATCGCATTACATATCATGGACGATGAAGATCTATATTGCTAGCGGCCCCTCCCCTTATCCGCACGGGAGTTTTAACGTTACTGGTTAACCCCTCAGTTATAATTAGAGTGGACAAAAATAATATGTATTCCTAAAAAAACCTAAATGACATCTCTATTAGAACGTAATATAGAGAAAAATCGTAAAATCAGTTTTCACATTAAATCATTTCTTCGGGATCAAAATATTGAAAAATCCGTTCTTATTGAACCTCTGCAATACATAAGCAACACCCTCTCAAATTTTCTCTCTGCTTTGATGAATGTTTCTGACAGTCGATCGGGTCGGTTTATTAAAGGATTGTTGTTACTGCCTTTTTCACGACTATGGATAGTATTTGTCGGAGTATGAATTAATTCCGGTTTGCAACCACTTTCCAAAGGTATTAATTCTGTGATATATTTGGGGTGTGTAACACCTTTTGCAGCGAAATTCCATAAAGTACTATATCTTGGATAGTACAATCCTTCCAGATACCTGTTAAGTTCCTTCTTAGGTCAGTTGGTCCTGAACCTAGCGCATCAACAACGACAGGAAAAAGTTTGGTGTTTCAATTCCACATTCGGTCTTTGTACTTTATTTTTTTCTCAGTCTGTTTGGATAGGACAATGCCAACATTTTAATGCTGACACGTTAATTAGCAGACAGGTCTTCTTCATACTATTGCGCACTGCAATATCTGGTTTATTGGCTGCAATCGCTCGATCTGTTGGTCATATAGAACACAATCGTGTCCAGCTGAAGTTACGGGTTTAGGCGTTTGGTTGTACCACTCTCCTTTCATATCTGGAATATTCAAGGATTTTCATATATGCCACTGAAGATAAGATGATACATAGTTGTGTAAGATATTATACTCTTAAGATATTCTGGTTTCGCCAGAATGGGGGACCCGAGCATAATATGATCAATAATTTCAGGGTGCACTCTGCAAAGATCACAACTATCATTCTGGGTTGATTTCAAGATAACCTTTTCATAATGTCTTGTTCTTAATGCTTGATCTTGTGTTGCTGTTATAAGTGCTTCTAACTCTATTTTCATTTCCCTCTTCTCAGACACATATGTAAGTGTTTTTCCTAATCTGAAAGCTATTTTCCGTACGCTATAAAATGGCCGAGAAGGCATTTAGTTTTCCATGCTTGTTTCAGCCTGTCTTGACTTTATTTTTTAATGTAAAGTACAATTGTTGTATCTGTTTCTTTTGAGACCGCATTATATTCTGCCTTTTTAAGCAATTTTTTGCATGACTCACTACACCACGGTTTCCATTTCTTACTTGGGTTTGCAAAAACTCTTTCATGGATGGATTATCCGAGTGTTGGGTAATATATCGTCCAATTCCGATTATCGTATTTAGATAGCGCGCCTCAAGCGGTCTGAAACCTCGACCCCCCCTCTTTTCGGGATACATATATCCTATCAATATCAGCTTTGGGAGGGAGAGTACCGTGCATCGCTAGTAATTTTCTTGTTTGACGAGTCCAGTCTATCAGTCCGAAGCTATATTCTGCAATTGGGACTGCCGAGGAACCTATTGGCACTATTTTGTTCTTTGCATAAAGTTAAGTCTGGAGAATAAGTCTCTTTCTTCCATAGTATTCTTTCAGGACATTACTTCTGTAGCAAAAGTGTTACTCTCGTCCATGCCCATGTCTCTCCTGGATCAAGATTGTTTATTACTGCCTTCATATTCAAGTGACATTCTGACACTGTTCTAACTTAACTCTACTAATATTTACTTTAGCACATTTGTCTAGTCCAAACATACATCTGTCGACACTAAACTCCTTAACAATTAGCAGCGCACAGAGCACTTTTTCACTCTTTGTAAACAACCTTAAATCATGCCAAAATGGTGTGAGTTTAATTACAATGGTCAGTGGTATTAGACATATGCAAAGCAAAAGAGTGTGGGAATCGCGCTAGAATATTCCCATCCTTATTTGCATCGTTCCTGTCTTCAGCTGTTGACCGCCATTACGATACAGTGTGGTGCACTATTGCTCCATGCTTAGTTTGCAAATGTAATAATTTTAGGTGGAGTTTGTTTATTTCTAATGATTTAAGTACACAATCATCAGGTACGAAATCAAAAGTCATATTCAAGTTTCGGCTAAGCGACATATCATTTTTCATTATTATTTTATTTCGAAGCAATATTTCCTTACATTCGTATGACCCTCTCCGACATCCCTTTTTTTTCAAGAGATAAAAGATCGAATTGTTGTAGGTGGCTGTACATTTTGCCAGTTGTCACAGTAATTATCTTGTACAAAAAACGGCAGGCAGGTAATGTGTGTAATTTTTATCTTAAGTGCAATCGCCGTCCTTTGACAAGAGGTATGTAGTTCCCATAGTTAACCATCTCGGAAGTTATTTTTTATTCAAAAGGCTGTTCATCACTTTCATCATGTGATGGTGGGTAGATGTAAACTTTATTATCCAAAATGTTCGGATTTTTTCTATCCTAGCAGAACTACAGTTAGCCATGCCTTTAATAACCAGTCACAATTCTCTGATGTTATTTCTGGGTTTCTGGTTGAGAATGTAGGTCGTCATCATAATTATTATTATTACTTTCATTATTTATCAATTCTCAGCTCAAGGCTGGAGAAGAAGGGGTACGGGACATGCCAAGCACTCCCTTCTTTGGTTTGATTTAGTATTTACAAAAATCCGGACAGTTCGACATGTTTCTAGAATGGCAGCTTTTTGCACCGGTAGGAAAATGTGTCGAGGAAGGTTCAATTTTTCTAGGTTGCTGAACAGTTCTGTGGGGATAATGCCAGTTGCTGAGACAATGATTGGAATTATATCAACTCTGCCGGTCCTCCACAACCTTTCAATTTGGTATACTTGTTAACTGCAGCCTTTGTCATCATACCATTAGGTATGGCTACATCTATTATGAAAGTAACCCGGTCTTTTTTTCCTATGGAACACCAAATCAGGTCTATTATGTTCCACCGTCCTGTCCGTCAATATTGTTCTGTTAAATAGAAGGTAGAACTCTGCATTTTCCAGGAGAGGACTAGGATTGTACTTGTAGTGCGGAGTTTTCGCTTCGAGAAGCCCACACATCAGAGCTAGCTCCTCATGCACAATCTTCGCAACTTTGTCGTGACGTTGCAAATAATCTGTGCCGGCCAGTGACTCCATCCACTAACAACATGCTGGATATTCTTTGACTTCAGAAAGCATCGGCGACAGCGATCGTCATCCACTGATCCGTCTTTTATTATGTGTTTTATATATTTTTTTGTACGGATGACCTGATAGCCAACATGAATCCTTCCATTTCAGGGTAAAGATCACACTCCTTCAGTCATACGTTTGACGCTTCTTTGTCAACATGTGGCAAACTGAGTTCTTGAGGGTGTTTACCGTGGAGGATTATGTTTTTCCATTCAGTGATGTGGTTTGCTATCAGATCCTCATGATTGTCTGTCATAAGGGGTTGCTGGGACAAGTTGAGACATGTTAGATGGGTGTCGGCTTCATAGATGGCCTGGTGCATGAGAGACTCAGATTTACGGTTCAGAAAGTACTGTCTCAGCTGTAAAACCTGCTTATTGTGCAGTATTTTGATGTCGGTAAGCCCGCGTCCCCGGAAATAGTGTTCTATGTACACTCGAATGTACGTGATTATTATTATTATTATTATTGAGGTTTTAGGGTTCGTCAACAACTAGGTCATTAGGTCCTTAGATATTAACGGGTACTCGCTCCTCTCATTTGGGACTTCGCCACTGCAAACTTGCCCAAGGGATATGACCCAGTGGGATTCCAAGCGCTTATTACTAAAGATGTAGTAGTTATATCCAACTAAAGTGCAATATTGTCAAGGGTATCTACAACAATACATCATTGAGATCTTACGGGAAAAATTGTTGACTCGTGAGAGTTTCATCTGTCTGTATGATACGTAGAAGCGCGTCAAAATTTTCATTACATCAACAGTTAAATATAGAGGTTTTCTTATTTTATGATGTGGCGAGTTCAGATCATCAGATACGCTCTTCAACCTGATCACATTATTTGCGCGAAGGAATTGGAAGGAGTAATGGTGGACTGCCGGGGAATGTACGGTACACTACAGATGTGGGTAAGGAGGAGATGAGGTGAGGGAAACCACACGAGAAAACCTTTCTCAGTTTGGCCACGGCAGATTGAATCCACACACGGAGCAATGCGTGGGGAACAAGATGCTGCTACTACCACTACTAATACTACACTACTACTAGTAGACCATGGCTATTAAGTTAGAGCTAATAAACATAAACATAAGAGTTCCAATCAGTGGCCCCACTGCGTGGTGAGAACATTAAATAATATAATAAACTATCTCAAATATGTTTACAAAAAATCTAGAAATTCTACGCATGTCACAGAAATATATAGAAGTCAAATACTCCACAATTATTCTCTAACTATACGTAAATTTCTTAACATTCTTCACTTATTTAATTATTATGATACTAATTCAACGTAAATAATTGAGTTATCAAAAGTAACCTTTTAGAAATTAAGATATAGCGATATTCCACTCAGTTTTTTCATCAATTCGTCAAATTTTGAAATATTGTTAACGCTTTATTTATTAAATGCTCTTCGTTGTGAATGTTAGTTTAACTGTTCGTCTAAATTTCTTAAATTGCGGTGAACCTCACCGCCAGATAAGATTAATTATGTTTTGTTGAATGAAAATGGAATACGGGCCCGGGAGGCGAACAGGATGTCGCAGTTGGTAAGCGCATGAGCGCGTTAAGCTCCAAGTCCCAAGTTCGAATCTCGGTCACGTCTCCCATTTTCATTCAACAAAACATAATTAATCTGTTCGTCTGCTTTACATTAACTACCGTCAATTTGTATCTAATCTATATTTATTTAATTATTGTTTTAAAACATAATTAACTCGTTAATATTGTTTAACGTAACTTATGATACGTCACAATTTATACTCTAATTCCGTAATCTAAATTTGCTATTCCCATTTCTTTCTATGCAAGGGACACTTTGTTTCTAAGGAACACATTATTTTCTTGGTACAAGAAACTCGGACAATCTATGGTCTACGTCTTTTTCATATACTTGTAATATATGCAATTAACAATTATTAAGTCAAACATTTCGTTTGCAAGATTTGAATCACTTTCCCATTTTGATTTTGGGTTCATTAATAATGTACAACAGGATTACATTATGTTTATAAAATGGAAACTTTGTATGGATATTTGCTTGTTGTATGCAGCTATGATATTAATCAGAATTCAAAGTTCCTGATAGTTCAATACGTAGAATAATACGTTATTTAATAAAGAATATGCATGGTACTTGAATGCATGGTACAATGCATGGAGTGGTACAGATTATTTGTAAATCTACCTCTACTCTCGCGAATAATTCGCTCACATTTTCCTAATCGTAAATAAATGTATTGTCAAGCAGTTACAAATTGCGTATGACTTCGTGGCGGACAATAAACTAATTTACTCTCCGAAAGTAAGCAATGGACCATTCCATCAATTCCGATCAAGGACAGAGGCTGATTTAACGTTTGAGCACACTAACAATAAAAATAGTTCGGTACGTTATAAAATTGGCATAATACCAACAAATTTGTATTTAATAAAACAAGAAAGTAATTTCACGAGTACGTTTATCAAACTAGGGATTACTCGGAAAGAATTGTTTATAAATCGTGACTATTAAATAACACTGAATTCGAGATTTTTCATTTCAGTAGATGCCGCCCCTAGGCAAGAGCCTAGCGAGTATGTATAAAAAATCCTTCTCTACCCGAAGGAAAACCGGAGAAAAATCCGGGCCAGGATGGGGCTACACAATTAATGTACATAACCGTGTCGAGGTTGAGTACATATAAAACTAATCTTACATGAAAAATAAGACACAATACTAGCATGCAGGGAAATAGTTTTGAAATTATCAGATATTTTGAAAGTACTACAGCAATGATGCGATGAAGTACGAGACAACTTTAACTTTTTTAAATTGGGGCCTTAGGGCTCGCCAACGAACTTTTATTAGAATCAAAAATTAATTTACATTGTACAAAATGTACTACTTTTCCGTGTTATAATTTATAACTTGATGTTTTGACTTTTTATTGTAAGTTGAAAATTCTTATGCTGATAAATGTTAACGAAGTGAAACGAAGATCTAGGCATTTACATTGTCTTTTACGCATTCAAGAAATAAACTTTTAGAGAATAGCTATGCATATTTTACATCAAGTAAACCCTAAAAAGTTTCTAATTCACCGTTTATTATAAATGAAAGGCAAACGTAGGAACTTTCTGGTGAGAAGCTTTCTCCTATATTTATCCAGGAATGAAGAAAGGGTGTCATTAGGTGAATGTGGTGTTTATTATTGACAGTTCTATTTGAAAGTTTTTAATGGACAGGTAAAGCACATATAATTTGCGAATAGAGTTTTATCCTTAACACCATCATTGCCAAGTGTGCGCACTAGTGGAGACACTGAGTTTCGAAGCTAGGCACAGGAGAATTCAATGTTTTTCTAACGTTTTCAGTAAGTTTATGTTTTTGATGTTTTGAACCAGGAAAGTATACATTCTATTTTCACCGAACACTGCTACCCAAGGACCCATTTGAAATTATCGCTGGAGCAATAACATTGCCTTTGTAAAAGCAGACTATGGTAGTTGAAGGGTGATACTCGTAAAGGGGTCATTCCAGTCATAATCGGCCTAAAATTTCCCCGACCCACTCAGATTTTGCTAATAATTATTTTGGGAGCTTAAACTATTGCAGAAGGGAAAACATGTTTATTAGGTTTTTATCCTGATTTTGTTGAAATTTCTATTATTTCGATTTTCCCTCAACCTACAGAGCACCAGCACCGCGAGGTAAAAAATAGTGAAAATTTCGATGAAATCCCCTTGGAAACTCTAACCCACTTAATCTACGGATAGTTGACATTTTATTTTATAGAAAAAGTACTCCACAGACACATAAAATAGCAACATACGCCTTTTGACGAGAACGTCAAAATTTAGTTTTTTCTTAAAAAAGAAATAATTTCTCAATACTCCATCTCAGAATTTATAGAAATTTTGTTGGTTTAAAGTAAAACAAGTGGACTCCAATTGCCCCAAATTTTGGGGTGGGAAATTCACAACTTTCAAAGTTATAATAATGTAAAGTTAAAATCTGGACTTGAAATGTGAATTCCTTGCTAACTCACGACGACTTGAAAACCAATATATCAATTAAAGAAACACTTTGATTTAAAAACCTTTATTACTGAAAAGATATAAGAAGAGTCCGCGATCTCCCCTGTAGTTTGAAAAGTATTAGTAGAAAAGTTTTGGAAAACCATCCCTAAGAAATTCAAAAATTTCGAGTTTCCTGGGTTCACTGGTACCCATAGTGGACACTCTTCATCACATTGCACGGATTTTCCCGCAGGACAAAACGTCACTGTATCGCCATGTTCTCATAACAACATATTTTCAATGGAACTTTGAATATTTTGAACAAATAGATGGTTGTGTTGCTATGGGAAGCCCACTTAGCCCGGTAGTAGCTAATTTCTATATGGAATTTTTTGAATCGGAAGCACTGTGTACTACGTCTTACACACCAAAATGCTGGCTCCGATATGTGGACGATACCTTTGTTGTGTGGAGCCATGGAGAATCTGCTCTTAACGAATTTCACTAACATTTAAACAGCATTCATAGCAACATTCAGTTAACCTTGGAGAAGGAAAACAATAATAAACAGTTGGCTTTTCTCGATGTTTTGGTCACTAGGAAAGAAGATGGAACTCTCGGTCACACAGTCGACCGTAAGATGACTCATACGGACCGATACTTAAACAAAACCTCAAACCACCACCCAGGACAAAAAAGAGCTATGATTAAGACTTTAGTGGACCGAGCCCGACGTATTTGTGAGCTCTTACACTTAAAGAAAGAACTCCGACATCTGGAATCCGCCCAACAGACCAATGGGTATACACGTAGAGCCCTTCAACCAAAAATAGGTAGTAATATTGCAGATGAGGGAAAAGAAAAATCGGTGGTGGGTACAGCATTTCTGCCTTATATAAGTAACGTCACGGACAGAAAAGGAAAGTTACTGAAGAAACACAATGTTGCTACCGTGTTTAAAGCTACATGTCAAATTCAAAATCTCCTCAGACCTGTTAAAGATGTTCGAGATCCTCTGTCTAGTGGTGGCGTATATCGCATCCCATGCTCTTGCGGGGCAGTATATATTGGCACAACGAAACGCAGTATAAATACTCGTATTTCGGAACATTCACGGAATTGTAAGTTGGGACAGGTGGAAAAATCGGCGGTTGCAGAACATGTCTGGCTGAAAAAACATGACATTAAGTTCAATCATACTGAAATTATTTCTTCCTCCACCCACTATTATTTCGGAATTCATCGGGAAGCTATTGAGATTTTCAAACATAAAAAAAAAAAAATTTTAACAAGAAGGAAGNCCCCCAGGGGACTTACATCTAGTAAGTACGTGTTTGGCGAACACGGGGCCGCGAGCTGAGTCTGGCATTGCTCCCACTTACTTGTGCCATGCTCCTTCCTTTCTCTTTTCTGACCTCCCTTGGTCACCTCTTGTTCTTTTCGATCCCGACGCTTTTAGGGCTAGGGTATCTTTCATTTTCCTCTTTCCTCTTCTTTTTTTTTAATGTTTTTAGTAAAGTGTTTTTAGATATGTTGGAATTTGTGTTTTGAGTTGTAATGCAGAAGGGTTTTTAGTGGGTATGGCTGAGTACCCTGCTCTTCGAAATCTGAATATAAAACCCTTTTCCTTCCCTTATAATTCCACCAGCTAATCACAGCAGCAGATTGGCGAAGCGAACCAATCAGAGCACTTCGGCGAAGCGAGCCAATCAGAAAAGACCCCTACGTCACCGCGTCCTATACGTACGTGGGGTCTCCGACCGGGTTACTAGTTGGAGCCGGGACGCCGAAGACGCTACGCCCACGACGCCCCTACTGAAGATGGCAGCAGCAGTAGCCGCCGAAACGTCTAGAAGAAATAGCAGTGGACCACGGCATAACAGCCCGGAAACGATAATAATATTATTGAACTAATAATCTTACTTTTGTCTGAGATCTTTCTAGAATTGATGTCAGGGAACTTGTCCGGAAAAACCTAATTTCTGTTGACCTTGTACGGCGAGAAGGAAGTAGCTCCCCATCCCCATTAGATTTCACGAATTCTGTTTCCACAAGGAGCAAGTGGTATTGATATGAAGTGACGCTCAGAAAATAAGATAAAATGATTTAAAAATAAAAAGTATTCAAGTTACTATCAGAAGTTGCCTCTATTCCATTGTTGGTGTAAGGATACTAATAAGCAGAATAAATGTATTGCAAAGTAATGATCCAATTCGAATTTTATCACATTCCTATTTCCGTCATATTTGTGAACAACATTTAGCTGGTGGTACCTTAAATGTCTGATACTGTACAGTGAAGTTTACAATACAGAATCGAGACAGTCAAATAATTTAAAATGAGTTTCAGGGACTGTTTCAGATGAATGGAAAACATTCTTCCTAATATAGAGTTGGGGAAAAAAGTTACTTCGATAGGAATATATTTACGTATTTCCATAAATACCTCCAGAGACCCGAATGTTTCCGATCGTGATTGAACTCTTCTATTTTATTTATCCATCCATCTTAATCTCTTCACAATTCGCCAACTGAGGAGCGGGTTGTCAAAATATACACCCTATCTACGATTTTTACGGAAATATCTGGAAGTTATTTGAAGTACAAATTATTTAATGTATGTATAATTTATCGGACTGTAAAGGGGACGGGGACAGTGCGTGTCACCACGAAAAGTATCTCTCACGGAGAGAGAACAAACAAAGAAGAATTGAAATGCGTAATTGGAGTATTTCTCTTTTTGGAAGGATTTTTTGTGGGAAATTTATAGATATCGAATCTAAAGGAGTGACTCTTTGCAGGCTTAAATTGTATAACGTCTCCACATTTCGTTATTTTTTAATGTATTTTTTTTTTAGATTTTTCTCATTGCTATTGAAGCGTGAACTATAACTTTAAATCATATTGTGAAAGTCGCTGTAATGAGTCCAAAATGAATATTCCATTGAAGTGAACTGTTATTGATCGTAGGGAAAGTCGACGTTAGAGTCTGCTATCTTAAGGCATAATGATGTGAATTATTTTAAAACGTGAAAATTAACTTTCAATAACAGACTCCTCCAATGGCCAATAATAAGACCAAAGTTTTATCTGCCTAATGATAACTAGTCTTTTTGCAACGCTTAATTATTCTGCTTCTTCTCGAGCTTTCCGTTTGATCAAAATACTTGCATCATTCGACTCTCCCTCGCATCAGATGTCATGCACACTTACTCAGGCAAATAATCCACGCGTCAGCTGCTGCTGATTCAATTGTAATATCCCATTTCTTTGTACTACAGTGCTAACACGTGTGCATTATTTAGCGAACTGTCGCTTACTATTGAATTTATCTTGTCTTATTTCACACGCAGCTGAAACTTGCTCTACCTCTGCCCGCTCGGTTTTGTGTCCTGAATGTGTCACTTGATACCAAATCCTCCTGTAAACTTACTAGATATCCATTCTATATACAAAATAATCGTTTCTAACGATTATTCATTCATTTACAGCTGACATGTATAAACTAATTTTGCTGCACTTGTGATATTTTTATTGAATCTTAAATATTGTCATTTGATATCATATCAAGTTAAATACCAACATGATTCCATGCGAAAGATTGTATATGGAAGCAAATTTATGTACTCCGGGTCTGGAAATTTTAGACATTTATTAATACGCGCAATTGGATGTCCCACAGGACTTTTATATTTGTAATTCTCATTTTAGTGATAAATATTAATTAAAATAATCTCTTCTTTTTAATCGACTCATTATTTTTCACGGAAAGTTATTTGTTTTTGTTTTTTAATTAAATACAGCATTTATTTTTCCAATTACTGTTAAATACTTATTATGCAATTGAATCTCTAATCTTTACTAGGCGACTTTTTCTCGTCATTCAGCTAAGTGGCAAATAATCGGCGCTGTATCGTTAAGTATATTGTATGGAAAACTCATTATATGGCCCATAAAATGTTTTTTTTTAATAATACAAATAAATACAATTGCGTAGAATCAAATTGCTCGCCACTATTTTCGGGGTCAATGAATCAAATTGTAACTTACACGCATTCCCTCAACAAAATGAATATTTTAAGGAAAATGAGTGAAGTGCTTAAATTTATGCTTCACATTTACTTTATACATTTATTTATTTTACACACACGTGTGTGGATGCTAAATGAAGACAGACAACAAAACTTTACCAGTGTAACAAATCACTCATCATACTAATAATTCGAGACACCACATTTACAGGCTATTATTGTGCGTACAAGCAATAGTACTTCAAGTATTTTGGTAGAAATTTAATGAATTGTGTCATTAGATGTGCAATAAACCACTAATTTTTATCTTTAGAGTATTTGTTTTCAACTTCTCACTGATATTTAAATTTGATTTGTCAATTTTCACCCTACGGTTAAATTTAGGAAGTGATCAATACTCGCTGGATAGATCCCGATCGAGACCCTTAATATTGTTTCTTCCTATCTAGAGAACTGGAGTAGTGTCTCGTAATAATTATTCGCGTTATTTATGATCCATTCTTGTCTAAATAATTTGTTGTTGTTTGGTAAACCAAAGAAACGTTTTGTCTAGATAGTTTACATTATGACTTTTAACGACGTCTGATTAGCTAAAGCAGAACTAAGAAGTGTTGTTCCTTCAAGCAGTGGCGGCGATTATGGGGGGTTGCCCCCCCCCCACCACCACCACCACTTTTTGTAAAAAACATAAAATAAACATTTCATTTGAACCATCTAAAACATGAAATTATATTTAAAAACATTTATACCAGCCTTGCTTTGGTGTCACCTAATTATCTTTCTTTTAATTTATACCGAGGTAGCGACAAATAGTCCTCTCAGGAGGGTTTTTAGTGGGTATGGTTGAGTCAATCGGCGAGTCCCACACGCGGGGAGAGTCATATTGGCTCTTCTTAGTGCGTAACTGCATTTTCCCTACCTGTTCAAAATTTTGGGGCTCTATTGACTGCTTCAATGTACAATAGGGTTTGTAGTGACATTATCATAGAAGCTTTTTTAGCTGTGAGTGAAGCATTTGGTATTGACAGTGAAACTCCATCTGCAAGAATTGATGTGTTCTCTCGAATAGATCCTGAAGAAGCAGATCGTAAACTTATTTCGAAGTTAGTGCTACAATTTAAGTCTGAAAGCATTCACAATCAGAATGTATTTCCAAACCTTTTCCAGCTTTTGAGATTATTTTTAACTGTCCCTGTATCCACAGAATCGGCAGAACGAAAGGTGCCTTGAAAAGAGTAAAAAGTTACTTGAGGTATACAATGCTTCCAACTGAGCTTGAGGTATACAATGCTGTAAGTAAATAAATGACTATAATAAGAAGCTTATTTTCTACATTTAGTTTCTATATCTAACACAATATTTATTTTTCCTTATGTATTGCGTAATGTAATAGGGTACGAAACACCCTTAAGTAAAGTCACGTATTTGACTTAGGCTAATTATAACTTTTGTTTTTATTTTAAACAGGTAATTCGTTTGAAAATTATGTTTCTAGTACTACTCAAAATGTGAGCAGTATTATTAAAGCAGATAAGTTTGTAAACGGGTAATTAATACCTCAATGTAAATTCCCGTGAAGTATAAGAATCTTACCGTATGAAATGTAAATTTGAAAATTTTGTTGTCTTTATTTTTCATATGCTGATTTATGTAATCATGTTAACATCATAAGAGACATTACATGCCTATCGTCTCGTAAATCCTGTGTTCTCTTTCTGAGTATACTCAATAGTCCCGCGTAGGTACTCCGCTACATTTTCAGTTCTTGTTTAATCACATATATCCCATCTATAAAGGAGTTAAATACCTTGTATCGTTCTTTAATATCTATCATGGTATGTGATATCAAGTACCACCTGTAGTCCTGGCTTACCGGTACTTGTCGGTATTATATTTTTTCCCCTCCCCCTTTTGATTCACAGGAATATAGATCCGGTGTTATATCCGATCTATGTTCCTTAGTTTACAGACGGGTCGAAGCAGGTCGATGGTGTCGGCTGCTCCGTGGTGTTTCCCCGTGAGACTTGTGGCAATTGTCTTGGCGACTTGTGCAGCGTTTACACCGCTGAGTGTTACGCCATATTGAGAGCACACCTATCAACAAAGTGCTCCCGCGGATCAAATTTCCTGATTTGCTTTGATTCTCTAAGTTCCCTTCATGCAACCCAGACTATGTATCCAGCTGATAAGCTGATCCAGAACATCCAGGATGTGCTTTTCTCACTCCAAAGTGATGGAAAGAACATAATGTTTTGCTGGATTTCCGGATACGTGGGAATCAGAGGAAATGAAATAGATGATTCCGCGAAGGCGGCTTGCCTCAAGAATCGCATGAGATTTTTTCACGATTCCAAAAAGGGATCTCCTAAATTCCATCAAGACACGGATTCTGAGTGAATGAAAAAATGAGTGGATGGCTGTTGAAAGGAATAAGCTCCGACTTATTAAATCCTCTGTTAAGTCATGGAGCAGTTCCTGTAGGTCAGCCAGGCGCGTCGAGGTCTTACTAACCCGCCTGCGCATAGGACATTGTTCTCTCACTCATCGGTATCTCTTGCTACTTGATGATGAACCCGTTTGTGAGGAGTGTAGCTCTTCTCTGACAGTGCGTCACCTTCTAACTGATTGCAGAAAATACACGAGAATACGGAGACAAATTTGTCTGACTGCAGATTTACCAACAATTCTCGGAAATGAAACGGATGAAGTTAATATACTATTGAATTTTATGAGTAGATCGAGGCACCTCCCACAAGTTCTCGGGACGGTTTAAATTTGCATTCTTCTTTCCTCTTGTCTTCTTTCCTTTTGTTCTTTCTTTCCGTACTTTGAAAATTATAATTTTCAGAATTTATTTCACTTTCGATATAATGTATTGGACAACTGTTTTCTTTTATCTTTGTGTTTAGATATTTGTTGAATTCAGGAGGGTATTTTTGGTGGATATGGTCGAGATATTCGGCGAGTCCCACACACGGGGAAGAGTCAGTACGGCACTTCCCTATGGCGCGAAACTGCATTTTTCCACACCTGCAAGGGCTCTAATGACCTTGACGAGCCCTAAAGTCCCACAAAAAACTTTTTGATTCCCAATCGCCACCACTGCATTCAAGAAGAAACTTGCTTCCTTGGAAATGTCTTAAGTGTTTGATTCTGAAGTCT
This sequence comes from Laupala kohalensis, assembly GCA_002313205.1. Lineage (NCBI taxonomy): Eukaryota > Metazoa > Arthropoda > Insecta > Orthoptera > Trigonidiidae > Laupala > Laupala kohalensis. The sequence goes on along the minus strand of NNCF01128931.1, from coordinate 239,336 downwards.
TGTTTGTAAGAAACATCTTCAATCCGGTTTCTTCGACGCTTCTTCGAGATATTTTTTAGCTGAATCTACGATTTTTTGTGTTAGTGCAATGAAATGAGGGTTATGGAATAATATTAAACAATTAAGGATTAATTGAATGAAGACTGCCATGTGCCATGAAGAAAACGTATCTAGTACAATAATCACATACCAAGTGATGTCATTCTCGTACAAGTTATTATGATCTCTACGATGAGACCGCTTGCAATCCCTGAAGTATGCTTGATTTGGCGTCAGGAAAGGTACCTTCGTCCAAGAATTTAGTATGTAATATAGCGTGTGATTGACATCCCTCTGCATACCCAGTAAAAGAGGTAAACTAATAACTTCAGACACATGGGCGCGATCTTTTCTATTCTTGAATCGCAATATAATTGTATCAGAAAGACAATGCACCTGAACTTATCGCCATGCCATATCTTATTTCTAACTGTAAATATCCCTTTACAAAAAAAAGTATTCTTTGCGAATTTTCCTTTTCTTCATGTACTCTTAACCAATTGCCATATGTGAGGTTTTAATGCAAAAAATATTTACTGGACAGGGATGAGATCGTAATCTTACATTTTATCTTTGTACCATTTCATATACTATTTGCTGTAAAGTACAAAATTGAACTGGAATTAATATAGTTCATAAACTGCCTCGCAGGTGACTATATCTATGAATTTCTATAAAGTCCACACTTATTGTTAAGTTTATGACGTTCATTTGTTGTAAAAAAATAATTACTGGATAACCGTTGTACCTTTCCCGATGTTTACGGCATTCCCGATACAGTATGCCTTCTGAATGGTACTCGTTTATGTTATACGGGCGGCAAAGCTTAAGTTGAGCTTGCTGGCAAAGATTATTGGTCAAACCCGCTGTTCTTCACGGCAGGCATATGAATTACCGTCGGTTAAGCAATGATATTAAAATATTTTCATGGAAATTTTACAAATACGCCAATTTAGGTCGTATTTTAATCGTCAAATGTTATAGAAATTAAAGGAATTAAATAAAATATAAATTATAACCATATGACTTTCAGTTAGTTACGTGCAGTGTTAATTTACGTTTGACATTAGGTCATTTCCTCCAGACGCTCGTACATCTCTTTTATCGTTTAAATCTGAACATTTTAAATTACATTTTATGAACCGTCGAGAAAAATTGTTTTTATAATTATTTATTGTCAAATAAAATATAATTACCACTCGGGGTATATAAAACATACTTACTACTTTAATTCTATTAAACGCCACTAAACTTCATCAAAGTACATATCCTTACGTTAAAATGTTTCGTAATGACTGGTAACACACTTGTTCCAGTAGTAATTGACTATTAGAGGAGGGCAACGGCCTTGTCAGTTCATAGTAACTTTGACACGTTTGTTGACACATGCTTTATATCTATAATGCTCATCGCAGCGAACGATGCGTCCCTCTGAATCGTGTGCTTTTGACAAGACTGTGTCGTGCTACTACCTTTAGCACCGAATAAGTAGAGAAGTAAGAGGTCTGCTGTGTGAGCGACGGGGCACGCAACTTGTGCGTCCCGCAGCGTTCTCCTTCCCGTCGAGCGGCGGCGCGGTAACTCCTGCTATGGCTGCCCGGTTCCGGTTCGGCCACGCGTCTCATCCCACTGGAGCTTCCGAGAAGAAGTGGAGCTGTGTCCATGCAATGATCCGCAGCAACGTCAGATAAAACACGGCGGCGCGGAGTGGAACAGGCACAAGAGTCAAGCATCACGAAGGGACCGCATCTTCTTCGTAAGTCGTTCGTTTGTCAAGAGATGTAATTTCGGGGCAAGGGCTATGTTGTAGCGTAATCTCGAAAGAAGTGAATAGAAATATTAGTTAGTATCACAACAATACTAGAAAACTAGATAAAAGTAAAGTAGTGGTAATTTTCTGTACCACGGGATATCGTTGTTTTGAATAGTCGATTTGAGAAGTGGCTTCGTTGATCATGTGCCCTCACTTTATCGCGACGTCGAAGAACTTGGGGTGCGAACGAAATACTTGGGAGAGAAATTTCTTTTATTTAGTCCTCTGTCTTGAATCAATAGCTAAGTGTATTTTGGGAATGATTGTGCTAGACTAACATTTCTGTTTAACATATTCTTAATAATAATTATCATCATCGCGAAAAGCAGCATATCATTTGTCGTATCTTCATGTAAATTTGGGCGCATATTGAATGTCACCCGTGAGCTGAACTCAGTCCTTCATGCGATAGCACAGGCACTAAAGGATCTTTTCATATCCTACTTTGTCTTTCTAATATTGTTTAAAAGATTTGAGTCTGGAAAACGGAGAATCGAGTGAAATTATTGCCCTTATCAAATAGTGTATTCATTTCCTCGAGATGTATTTCTTAATTATACGAACTCAAAATTTTTTGGCTACAGCGTCGTTGCTTTGCCCCACTAAGTCGTTGGCCGCTACCGAAATATGAATGAAATATTTTTTTTCTCGACAATTGCGTTACTCTGGCATGTCGGGTATCTTACGAACCATTTTGATTGAATTAAAGTAATTTAACATATTAAATACCTTATTCACACGACAAATTGTAATTGAGGTTATCAGAGAATAGAAGAAAAAGACAACTGCATTATTTTTTTATGATATCGATCACTTTAATAAAATATCATGCATTGTTCGTGGGTTAAAGTGAAAGAATCCTTATCCATTATCGGATATATTATATATTTTTTCCGCTCTAATCGCAAAAATCCTACGTCACTTTATATTTTGGATTAGATCATTAAAGCTGCAACTAAGTATCGCGCTGTTTTGGCGTCCAATATAAGTGGTATTTTCATCTTCCTTCTCGTATCCTTCTGGAGATCCGAGTAAACCGCTACTGGAGGTTGTTGCACTAAACTCATTTTAGATGTTATGAATGCCAAGGAAAAGAACTTTTTGTGCTGAATATTAAAAATCGTAATTAGAATTCGAAAAAGAAGGATTTTTATTTGTTTAGCTTGGATGAGTGTCTTTTATTCTTTTGAGTATAAGTTGTTCCGTCATGATTTATTCACGCACTCACCTGAATGGTAACACGTTATTACCAACTACCCAGGTAAGTGGTAGTAAAACGTGGGACTATTATTTATCTTCTGTGAAGGACATATCGAGTTACTTAATGAATAATACGTAATACTCAGGTTAATTAACAGAACGAGATCAGGAAGGTACTTCCTTTGAGAACGAGTGTCTAGGCGGGAAAGAATCTGTTCGGCGTCGCTTTGTTTCCAGGGAACTCGTAGAGGGAAGTGGGTTGCTTCAATGAGAATGTAGGTCGCAGGAGCGTTGCATGTCAGCGTAGGGTCACTCACCCAACGGGCACGCTTCCTCCTTCCCAACACGACCATCGTTCGACTCTCATGCCAGAAATATCAAAAAGCTGTCAATTTGTGTATTCGCTTATAAGAGGATGAGCTTCTTTCATCCCTGGAATCAACCTAAGTATACTTTAAATTCTACGTCTTATTATATCGTGAGTGGTAGACAGTAACAACGTAATACAAAAATAATAAATCTCGCGTTATTTAAAGATCTCGTTACAACTTTGAAAAGAAACTCCGTTGGTGAATTCCGGATTTTCCTTAGAGGGAGAACGGCGAATATGATCCCTAACGCGTTAATTGGGAGACCCGAGCCGCAGTAACGAAATTATCGCGTGCCGCTAGACAATTGAAATTCTTATAGAATAAAACATGTTTACTTCAAGAACTAACATCTCTTAAATGTGACACATAGACTTTAAATATTTCATACTACTCTTTGAGGTATGGAAACTATTCCTTCATTTCATGTAATATTCAGTTGTTATATTTTCTTTCTTCGGTAAGTGTTTTTTTTTTCTTTCATGAAACTTTTGGATTTGATATGCCGGCTCTTTGTTTTTCCTTCCCCTAGTACTGAAAGTTCCCTCGTTTGATTCGAGAAACTGGGAAAACTCGATGGCTTCTCAATTAACGAGTGACGATTAACGAGACAAATGTGGAAAAAAGCTATGTAGAAAACAAGGAAAAAAGAAGGTTTAACTTGTCAGGAAAATGAAATGAAACTTGAGCCGATATTAAAAATGGTCATGCATGCAGGATATTGATTATTTGATGCCATGGAAAGAGGAATGAGATATGTTTTGCCAATAGATATGAGTTTAATAAACATGTTACATGAAACATTTGTGATTCAAATATTCACATGCATGTACCAATGTGCTCGTTCTTGCCTTTACTGCGAGAGATTTCTTTCGTACTATGACGCAGATTGTCAAGTATTTACATGGATTGTATTTTCTTACACAAAGTTATCCTCTAGAAAGTTGTTGCGAAACTGATACCGTTCTGATGTTTTTACACAATGTTTTTGTATTTACATCTTAATTGCTTTGGCGTGTTTCCTCCTGATCTCGTACCTTATCTGCCAGACCTATAGTGAGAGTTGGTGGCAAATTTCAGTTTTAGCTTTATGATCTCAGTGTAGATCACCTTCAAACGACCACACAAACACCTGGACACCTTCCGCTGGGGCGTGAAAATAAATTTAAATGTATGATATCCTTGAAAGCAGTTGGAACTAGTCATTTCCTCGTGTTAAATACTTACAGGTGACATTAGTTTAACGATTATGTGATTCTCAACAAATCAAAAGCGAAGTAACTTTGAGGACTTACGGACTAATTAATATATCTTTTATTTTCTATTTAGTTTACCTTTATGGTGACCTTCAATTGAATAATAAACATCTTGCAGAAAAACATTATTTAAGTTAAATATTCCTCGAGATGTACCTATAAAACGACAAGGCATATATTATATATTGCATATAATATGAAGTGAATAGAAGTGCGATCCGTCAAAAGTGATCGGAAAGTCGAGACTGGAGCGTATGTACTATAAAAATACATTTATAACTGTTTTAATCGGTAGTCATTAGCATAAATAGATCTAGTATTAAAAGGTTCTAGATCTCCGTAAAAATAAGGAAGTACTAAATTATTTCATAAAGTAAAAGATTTTGTGCGAAAGTAAAAGTTCTAAAGGTGGCATCACTGTGTATCGTTTTTTACCTCCGTACCATGGGTAAGCAATTCAAATAAAAATAATGTTCATTCAGTTTTATGAATACATTTTGCGATGGCATGTTTGCAAATAACTTTAAATTTCATTCTCAAAACACTTAGCTTTATTTAATGAAACATAATTAATTTTTAAGTGGAAGAAAAATCGTGGGACTTCTACTGTCCAGAAACAGGAATTGTATTCCAATGTACATGAAATGCGCAACTTTGATTTTTGCATTTGTTAGTTCAATTTTGAGTTGTCCAGGGAAAGTTAATCGCACGAGTGATCGACTTCTGAAACTTCGAAGCCTTGACCATTTTGAATCTGATATACAAAGAAATTCATCGAAAAGTACCTCGAAATTTTGTGAACCATTTCAGTTCTTCTATCCCGTAAATCAACAATTTTACCAAAAATACTGGAGATGAGTTAAGTATTCATATTATAACAAAGTGTATGCTGCGCAGTAATGAAATCGATTTTGTTCTTAATAAACTCGAGTGATGCCATATGATGATCATTGGCAAGTAATATGCCGTAAACCACGCAAAAATGTTAACTTTGATAGGTTTTAGTGATTTATAGGCTTGTGTAACTGGGAAATTTTCTTGAAGTTCAGAATTGTCTTATCCTACCGCGAGTTATTTCTGAAATGTCCATTAAAGAGGTCTGCAATTAGTAAGCCAATGTTGGGATATACTTTCTGTTATACTCCTTGTTGGTATTTTGATGTATTAATAAAAAAAGAAATTTATTAATTTCATAATTATTGATTGAAAATTACATCCCTCAGCTAACTTGCTCTCTGCAGATAAGGTACGGCGTCGTACACACGCAATTGCTGACACACATTATATTGGAGGGAGGAAATCAATGATATTTTCGAACAAAATTCGAGTTCAATTATTCAAATATATGATTCTAAGTTATTCGCTTCGTGGTTTGTTTGCCCATGTGTATCAAAGAAAAACCAGGAAAGAAGCACGAGAAATCGCGAAAGTCACTTCTTCCACGCTGTGCATTGAATCGCGTCCGTCGATGGCGATCCGTTCGTTGTCTGGAGGCTGCAGCGAGCGATCGTCCTTCGCATTGACGTGCCTTTGTCAGTCTGTCTGCGCGAGAGGGCAACGACGCGATCGACGTCGCGTCGCTCCAATGCCAAGTCTTCCTTTTGTACTCCGTGCTTGCCTCCTGTTTGAACAACGCCGTACGCGGTAAACAGGTGCCGAGAGCCCTTGGCTTGTGTATTTTTCCGAGCGCAGACGATACTGTGTTGGCGGGAGCAGTCGTGGGGCTCATTTTGAGGAACACTGACCTTGGGAGGCAGGAAGAAGCGATTTCTCGTTTGAATACACAGCGATGATCGAGAGAGAGATATTTGTTAGCGTGCACTCACGCTTTTTCATTTTCCTCTTTGGTTTTACATTTTTTGCTTGTATGAGTAGATTAAAAGTCTGTGAATATCAAACGAGTTAATATTTGTTTATAGCAATTTCGCTGATTACTACCATGTGCACGCTCCTTGGTTCTCCGATGGAAAATGGGAGGGTGGGGTTACAAAAATTGTGAACGAAAATATAAGAGAGAAAAATTAAAACTGCTTGTGTAATGTTTTGAGAATGGAAACTTATTCATTTCTTATTTTATACTTATTGATAAATTTTATGACTTAACTTCCTTCTGTTTGATCATTTATGATCAATGAAGTATATAATACGAAAAGACTGATGCTTGAGTAAACTCATTCTTTCTTTATTAGGGTCGTAGTGGCCGTACTGGAAATTGGTAAAATGACCGATATTCGTTATAAGGTGCCAGTTGACAAGCATTTTATTTTTGTAGAAGAAGAAAAATATTTGGATGAAAGCTGTGTCTACTACATAAAAATGACGTGATTTGAATGCTCCGCTTACCTATGAAATAGGTTTGGTGAGGCAAAAATCGTCGCCTGGAGCGACCCTCATTCTCTGGTTGTCAGTACCAAAAGAGTATTTCCAGTTTGACAAGGCTCTTAATGTTGCATACTGGAAGAGATAATTGAAATTAATTATCGATAATGTCGGTTTATTATTCTCAAAATCAAATCCTTCAACAAATGAAATAGTTTTCATACTTACTAAAAAATTGTGCAACAAAATGATTTTGTTAAGAAAAGAAAACACCAATTTTTACCCCTTGCTAATGCAAATCCTTTATACTCTAGTGCATTATAGGTTGTAGTGCCGTAGTTTGTCTCTGTCTGGGAGTGTTCGAAGTTAAAATCTACGTGAAATTTCCTCACAAAAAATGACATAAGAAGTGTTCAATTTCGAAGTCAGGTTAGTGTTTTGTTAGAACATTTCTTGATAACAAGAGTTTGCAACAAGTGTTTCCATTGAAAAATTGCCCTTACCTAAAAAATTCCTTTGTAAACGCAATTTTTTGAATAAGAGTTGTGATTTTTTAAACTTTTAATTCAAGGATGAGGAAAATTCATAGTGCGATAAATTACCGTTGGCATTTGTAAATCTTATGAGAATTAATTACGTGTTGCAAATTCTATCTTTCGATACAATTTTTGCAATTCATTTTGTTTGCACCTGTGAATATTGTAATTAAATATGCGCGCTGTGAATATGTAAATGGCGAGTGACCTTCATGAATGCACGATGCAAAACTTGCAGTAAGAGTAATCGATTTGGTTTTATTTTAGTACTATACGACTTTTAATTATGATTTATTTTGGGTAAATAGGTTATTTTTCCCAGGAGAATAATTGTAATTGACATTGGAACCAATGTTAATTGACTGTACTTCTAAATTATCTACCGTTCGTAAAATGCAAATAAATTATCCATGGAAATAAAAATAACACGGCTGGTTAATGAAAGGAACTAATTTGATCCTCATGATATATGACAGTTGAATGCCGTTATAACAGAAAAAAGTTTTGGAAATTTTTAACGGCCATAAGTCAAAAAAATTTTAAAAAATACCCCTACTTGGATGCCACGGATATAAACTTTTGTAAATAGAACCATAAGTTCTGACATATTGATAATACTTGAAATACCAGAAGGGAATAATTCCGTAATTGGTGAATAGTTGGTTGACTGCGAAAAAGAAGTCAAAGATGGCGTTGTCACAACCAAACGATTTCTTTTCTCCAAAACAGTTTTCGACAGCATCGTGACATACGCCGATTGGGGTGTGTGTGTGGGGGCCGCCCTACGTTGTTAAGGAAAGATAAAAAATTCATTTTAAACTGGAATTTTAAAATAATTACACCATTCTTGATGTGGTAATCACCAATTGACTTTCTTTTGATTTATTTCATTATTTAAATCATACTTAGTGGAAGTATGCAGTAAATGGCAAGTTAATGAAAATTGTCAATTTTTTGCCCCCTCCCCCCACACAAAAACTTATGATTCTCACTGGTGACATATAAACCCAGTTTTTAGTATTGAATGCTAATATGTATGTAATTGTGAATTACATGAAAATCCAGGCAGAGGGAAAATACACTTTACACAGAATGCTTAATAAACAAAACGCATATTTCAGACCTCTGAATTCTTTAGTTTTCTTTTCACTTTTAGGTTATGTTCTACGCAGGCTTTGTAAAACTTCTATGATTCGGTCACGTTGATTCAGCTTCACGTACCGCAATAGACACTATAATAAGCTTCATAGTCAGCAGACATGCGAGTAAAGATTCATATCTATTGATTAGCGACCAATTTTAATTGTTTTTCTGATTTTGTAATTCATCAATATTAGCCATACTTTGCATTTTAATTACAATAACCCCTAAGAAGAGTCCTTTAAATAAAAAAAACATTGATTACTTTTTCCGGGTGACGGTCAATTGCGTCCCACGCTGGAGATGGGGAGGAGGATCATTTCCATGCACGGCACGTTCATTTTTGTGCAGTAGAATGATATGGAAAACTTAATATTTTTTAAACATTCTGGGACATATGCTTAACAAAAATAATATTAACTATTCAATTTAATCAATTAATATATTAGGAGCGTGCATTAAAATGTAGTCTGAAAATAGGATTCAGTCTACATTTGTACAGCATGTCTTTAAAATGTACATGAACACAGTCAGTCGGCGAGAAAAAGACAAACATTCAAATAAAGATATCGATCAATTTACTATACACGGATACTGGTTTTTGAGTTTTTGTTTTTGACAATAATTTTCTTCGTCAAATAATTTTCTTCGTCGTTCGAATCTACATGGTCTTAATTTACGAAAATCGACAAAACCAGTTTGTACGGGTGGTGGGGTTTAGCCACCCTCTTTTTTTCTTTTTTGTGTGTGGGGCTTTAGGGCTCGCCAACATCGAAGATCATTAGAGCCCAGCCACCCTCTTCAAGAGGCAAAGAAATGAAGAAAATGACCGCGAGACCCAATCCAACGACTCTATGCAACAAACATTCAATAGAATTCACTTCTATTATATTAGGAATTAAAATTTCAAGGGAAAAAAAGTAAAAAAAGATCAGTGAAAGAAAACTGGTTACCCTTAGTGACGTTTAATTTCACCAAAAATATTTATTTTGAAATTAGTGACGAAAAATAGTGCGTTTCTTATTTTGGAACCGAGGTACAATATTTTATAGAAGTGTTGAACAAGAGGTGGTGAGTGACAAAAATGAGGTTACAATTCAAACAATGTATGTATTGTAAGTCATATTTCCATTATTACATATTAGTTCATATTAAATTCCTATTATTGGTATATATGGAGTATTTTTCTTTGTTTGTAATTTATCAAGTTAGATAACGAAAGATATGTACTTCTCAAGATTTTTATCCGAAACACTTAAGTATCGAACGAAATCTGTGTTACCGGTTTGGTTATGATGAAAATATTGATGTTGAAGTACACTGGACTTCTGACACTAGCGAGTTCGCGAAAGAGTTAACCAGGTGACATTACACTTCTACGTCCCCTGAATCTGCTGGGAGACTGTTGCTTTGGTTGATAAACACTTTTTTCCTAACAACATGCGCCATATTTTCTCGCCTGTGGACTCCTCAGAGTTTCCTACGATGAGACTGTCCGAGTTTAACCCAGTCATTTTTAGTATAACTTTTGCATTAGTGCATAAGAAATAATATTCCGAGGAATATGTAAACTGAACTATATCAGTTTATATTTCAGATGAAACGCACATCTTACCAATATGATATTAATTTTATATATGCATTTATATCATCTTATGATGAGACGAAGTTCAGGCCTGAGGATTCAGTTTACANCTGAGGATTCTGAGTTTACATAATATAACAGAAAAAAGGGGAAAATAAAAAGAAATAATAAACATTTCAAAAGGGGACAAAAATAAATAATCTTGGAATCATCAATATGATTTTATAATGTAATCTAGGAAATCCGACAATTTGTTAATCATTTCAAACATTTCGCGTGACTCGTTTTTCCCAAGGTGGAAGGAGAAGTTGAGGTACTCAACCCACACACGTGTGTTGGCCATCCATTCCGTGTGTACGTTCGCTGAAGAGACAGGTTGCGGAGGCGACGCGTCGTCTGAAGGAGGGACGCAGGTGGACAGCACTTCGGACCGAGTTTGGTGCGCGCGAGAACTCGAAGGCCACTCCCTGGCGGTTAGGCGGAGACGTAGGCGACCGGCGAGGCATCATGAGCGAACTAGAATGAACATTTAGCAAAAAAATGAAGTTATGCTGCTAATCAGAGAAAATAAATGCTGCTTAGAAACGCTTCAAAATACATTATAAACTTACGTTATCTTACATGGCTCATATAAATTTAGTTTTATATGTACTCAACCCTGACACGGTTGTGAACATTAATTCTGTAGCCCCATCCTGGCCCAGGATCTTCTCCGGCTTTCCTTCGAGTAGACGTGGATTTTTATAAAGACTCGCTAGGCTCTTGCCTAGGGACGGCATCAATTGAAATAATTATTAGCAAATTTAGTGTTATTTAAAAGTGACGAATTATTAACTATACCTTCCGAATGATTTATAGCTTGATAATGTCATTGTGAAATGACTTTTCTATGTTTTATTAAATACAATATTTGTTGGTATTTGTTGTTACTATAACACGTATCGAACTATTTTTTTATCGTTATGTGTATGGTGAAATGTTAAATCCGCCTCTGCCTTAGGACCCTTGATCGGAAGTGATGGTATGGTCCCTTGCTTGCTTCCGGAGAGTAAATTAGTTTATTGTCCTCCACGTGGTCGTACGCAGTTTGTAGCTGCTTTTTTGACAATAAAGTTTATAATTAATCTTTCTTACTCGTGCTTCACACCTAAGAAATTATTCAAGAAAGTGTTTCATAAGATTTCAAGTACATTCAACGTACTGTCTAATTTTATTTTTTCTCGAGAAACTTGGAATACGACGAAACTTTCCTTGTTCTTAGAGAATGGGATCAATCATGGTTTTCTACAATCGAATCATTGTAGGAGGCCATTGTTCCAGTATCTTAAGCTAGCGTGGCCACATGAGAAGAATCCTTTTCACCTGTGCCATAATTTTTTACCTATTTCTTAGTAATTAATTATCTCACTAATAATTTTTGTACCCCCAAACCACCCTTAACAAAAATAATTCTGCTAGCTTAATTACTAAGCTATCGTGGCAATCAGTAATTAATTCAAGAATCAACTTAGAACAAAAATTTCAACGCCATAATTTTATACTCACCTCATTTTAGGTCTATACAAACCCAAAAATTTCCTACTCTTAAACTGTCCTTAACAAGAAAAAAAATTATTTCACAATATATCCATCATGGCATATGGTAATACATTCTAGAATCACAGTCAAAAAAAAGAAACAAACAACAAAACATTCCGCATAACTCATTCTAAAATTCTACCTTCCTAAACATTTCCTACCCCAAAACTATGACGGTTTTATTTTAATGTAAATCCAGAATGGCACTTGGTAATTAATTCAAGAATAACAGTAGAAAAACGAAACAAACGCCAAAACATTCCACAAAGCACATTCTAGGCTTTTAACCTAATAAACATTTCTTACCACTAAACTAGAAGAATAGAAACAGTGGGCGCTTAGTAATTAATTCTGGAATAATAGTAGTAAAATAGTTGGATCAAAACGTATCACACAGTCCATTCTATATAATTACTGTCTTATATTTTTCATAACCCGGAACAGCCCTTAAAAACAACTTTTTTATTTCAATATCATTCGTGAACGACACTTGGTAATTAATTCTAGAATAACAGTAGAAAAATTATCAAAACATATCACACCTTACATGGTAAACCATTACCATGAAAGAAAATTCTTACCCCTATTTACTATCAAGAACAAGACTTTTACTATTCAGTATGAAACGTACGCGGCATTTGGTAATTGATTCCATAGACATAAAAGATACTACCAACCAACAACAAATTACTCTACATGGCCAATTTTAGATATTACCCCCTAAAATGTCTTACCTCTTAACTACCCTTAATAAGAATATTTTTCTCATTCGTTATAAAATCATCATTTATTTATTATTTCTAGAATCACAAACGAAACGCCAAAACATTCCACAAAACGCATTCTAAACTTTTACCTTCTTAAACATTTCTTACCTCTAATGTATCCTTATAACAGAATTTTTGCCATTTCAATGCCAAACTTTCGTGGTATTTCGTAAATAATTCTGGAAACATCGTTGGATTAATTTTTCTACTCTTATTCTAGAATTAAATCATAAACTTAAGCTAGTTCTATTCTGAATTACAAAATTTTCTTATTTAAGGTAGTTAAGAGGTAGGACATTTTTAGAGTGTTATATCATAGAATATGCCACGTGGAATAAATAGGTGTCAATCTAGAGTTTCTTCGATGTCTCCAGAATTAATTACCAAATGTGAAGTACGTTTGAAACTGAATAGAAAAATTCATATTTTTAAGGGTAGTTTAGTGAAAAGAATAATCTTTGGTGGTCATAGCTTACCATGTGATGGGCGAAATGTGTTGCCGTTAGTTCAATTTTCCTACTGTTATTCTAGAATTAATTACCAAGGGTCATTTTGGTTTGATATTGGAAAAGAATTGTTTTAAGGGAAATTTAAAGGTAAGAAAGATATTAGTCATTGTTGTTAAGGGTAGTTTAAGGATAAGAAATATACATTAAGTTAAAAACTTAGAATGAGTATTGTGGAATGTTTTGGCGTTGGTGTCGTGTTTCTGTTGTGATCCTAGAATTTATTACCAAGTTCCGTTCTGGTTTGATATTGATGGAAAATGTCTTTATTGTTAAGGGTAGTTTCGGGGTAAGAAATTTTAAGATTGGTAAACATTGAGATTAAGATGTGTGTTACGGTTTGGAATCGGTTTAATTTTTCTTCTGTTCGGGAATTAATTACCATTTACCATTCTGGATTAATATTGAAAAAAAAATTATTATTGTTAAGGGTAGTTTAGAGGTAAGATATATTTATTAAGTTAAGAGCTTAGAGTGAGTTTTGTGTAATGTTTTGGCGTGTATTTCGTGTTTCTACTGTGATTGTAGAATTTATCACCAAGTGCCCTCTGTGTTGGAATTGATATAAATATCTTTGTTTTGTTGGGCAGTTTAGGGGTAAGAAAGTTTTAGAGTGGTAAACATTTACACTGAGATGTGTGATACGTTTTGGCGTTGGTTTAATTTTTTTACTGTTATTCTAGTATTAATAACCAAGTGCCATTCTCGATTTATATTGAAATAAAAATGTAATAGTTCTTAAGGGTAGTTTTGGGGTAGGAAATGTTTAGGAAGGTAGAATTTTAGAATGAGTTATGCGGAATGTTTTGTTGTTTGTTTCTTTTTTTTTACTGTGACTCTAGAATGTATTACCATGTGTCATGCTGAATATATTGTGAAATTAAAAAATGTTTCTTGTTAAGGACAGTTTAAGAGTAGGAAATTTTTGGGTTTGTATAGACCTTAAATGAGGTGAGTATAAAATTATGGCGTTGAAATTTTTGTTCTAGGTTGACTCTTGAATTAATTACTGATTGCCACGCTAGCTTAGTAATTAAGCTAGCAGAATCATTTTTGTTGAGGATGGTTTGGGGGTAAAATATTAGTAGTACGGTAATTAATTAGTAAGGAATAGGTAAAAAATTATGGCGTAGGTTAAAAGGATTCTTCTCATGTCGCCACGCTAGCTTAAGGTACATCCATGGATCGTTCCTTTGGTAAGACGGAACTGCTTAGATAATCATGAAGTGAGATGAGGCAGACTGGAGGTGCTGACACTATGAATGACCAGGGAAGAATGTGTCAGGAGAACGGATGAAAATGAAATAACTAAAGAAATTACCTAAGTCATTCTGGAAGGAAATGGAATAAGGTAATTAATAACATAGCATGAATTTGTTGAACTAGTTCTACGCGTTGAACCCCGTACTTCGTTTTAAATTAACATCCAAGAAATGAAAATAACAGTTCCATTAGAATCAAACTGAATCTCGATCCAATGTTAATGTTATCTAGTGATACGTTTTCCCATTAGTGCTTCATCCCTTAGGTCTAAACGTTTGGGAACATATTTTTTCCGTTTTTACTTTTTTCTTCTCCACTCTTAAATGAATTGTTATCGATAAGGAAGTTCTACTTTATGTATTGAACTTCTGAGGAGAGTACTCTTGAACCATCTTCTAGTTCAAGTACAAAATTGGTACGCCATAAAATTTGTATTAATACTAATCAGATGGAAATGTCAAATTGTATTGATTCTCTGTTATAATTTAGTATCCAGCCAATGTTTACACTTTAAAATGTTGATTTCTTATTGAGAATTTTTATTGTTGGAGGAAATTTGGGTACACTTCTGGTGAAAGATCCTTTGACAATTTTTTATCTCTCTTTCTAACTTACATTAGAGGCTTTGTTATTTCATTATCAATCCAGTACAAGAGCACGACTAAAATACTATTAAAATGTGCATTATATTGTCAGTAACCTTGAGTTTTCAAAACCTGTTCAACTTCTCTAGAGAAACAAGTATTAAAAAATGTAGGATTTAAGTGCCGAATGAGTTGTCCTAATATATGTTAACGATACGAATACACCTTAGAAACGCGGAGTAACCGAAAATCAGTTCTCTTTCTTATGCGAACATTTGTTATAGAAAATAACTGAAGAAATGTATGTACCACACACTCTCTAGATATCATTGAGCTCAATTTTGGATGTGATAGTGGTGATCGTGGAAACGTTACATAAGTAACCTACTCTTGTTACACACACGGTTTTCTCCATCCAATCTCTTGATTCAGTATCGACGAAAAACTGTTAGGCTTTATAGAAACAAGGGAATGCATTTCTTTTTACTGCGGCACGTCTGTCACATCCAAAAATCCAGTTACCTTATTTTTACTGAAAATCAATGTGGTATTGAGATTTTAAAATGGAGATGGTCAATTTTGTAAATAATTTTGGAGTTAACCTGTTAGTAACAAAGTCAACATTTTACAGCAGTTTTCAAAACTAGAATTTGTGGTTTTATTACTAATTGAAACTTAATATCATGAAATAAATATTTATGTGTGTGTTTATGTATCTGTGTGACCGCCACTCAAAGTTCAAACTGATAGTAAAAATTTTTCGGTCTTAATTCAATATTTTCACTGTGAGGGTAACATAGAATATATTTTAATTATGTTTTTAGTATTGAACATTCAAATCAGTTTTAAATCTTAATATCTTAATGTAGGTATTGCATCTTTCAATCGATTAAAAAGTTTACGAGTAATGCGTAAAATGTGGCAGTCTAATAACGGCACCGTTGAGTAAATTAGTGTTGTAATTTATCATCATAGATCGAGTAGATAGATATTAATGATATATAGGTGAGAATTCCTTCCAGCTCTCTGTAACTTAACGATAAGTGAAACCAAAATAGATGCTTTCTAAAGAATACAATCTCTTGTCTGCGAGCCAGTGTTGTCTCCAGGTCTTTCTCTCCAGGTCAACGCTGAAAGTTTGAACGAAGTGTAAACAGGAGCGTGGACAATGATCGACTTGTCTTTATTAGTCATTTGTTTAATAAACTTAAGAAAATTGTTATATTTACATACATACGGTGTCTCTATCTAGATTCTTTTCTAGTTATTCTAGAAGAAATACTTAATACTAAGAAGATCCTGGATAAGCCACATCTTACCATTAGAGTGGGGATATACACAATCGATTCATCGTTACATGTTCTCATCGGATCATCCGAATAAAGTTGTTCGAAGGTTTCCCATGGATGACTGCGAGGTTACTTTTTTTCAGACCCCACTGTAGAGCTAGTGAGGAAAGATTAATAACAATTTGCTTATATAATATCTATTGATCATGCTCAAATTACATTTCGAAGTTTTTGTGCATTTTAGTAGTTTTGATTATGCCAGAGACTCGTACTTCGATGCGCCCGAAAAAAAAAAACGTGGTATGGGACGTCTACACTATGAACAATTATATCTTATTAAGAATATAGTCGGATTCGAGGCGCAAGCATCACAAACTGCTGCTTGTGGCGGCACCCTTCGAGAGGTGGTATTTTCGACAAATTGTCTCACTTTTGGATTCGTTTACAAAACGATTCTCATGACTGTAAACAGTAAATGTGTAATCAGTATAACGTAATATTCTCATGATTCTGATTTATATTCGCAACAAACTCGTGGAATGGTAATCGCCAAGCATCCGTCACAGAATCAGAAGAATGTCAGGAGCAGTTTCAGTTATATTCTTTCATATCACCACTAAGGATGATGGGCAAGTAGTTGACATTTCGCACGGACACATCTCGTTATATCTAGTACATGTGTAACTAAACACATATTTGCATAATTAATTAGAATATATTTCTTCAGACATCTCAAGATTTAAAATTGCATTCGTGGGGAAACAAATTGATCCAAAACGATTTTCTATACCAAATGGATAAAATGTAAGGCACAGTAAAAAGTGTCACGCTAAAAAGTGGAAATAAGTACAGCAAAAAGCAACTATACCTTTGCCTCCTCGACAGTCTCCACAGGTCTTGAGTCCGTTGCGCTATCTAGCGGTGAATGTACGAACTCCGTGAGTTGTGAAACTAACTTCACCACACACTCTCAGCAGTGTGATTTGTGGGCGGGATGCAATATATCAATTGAACATGATTGAAATTTACTTATGGCTTGTATAGCAATTTGTGGAAATGATGTGTATGCAAAGTGTTAAAATTTTCAGATATTACTTCATGAAACTTAAAATTTTGTCGATTGGTTGTTGATTTAGCAGTGTCATTTCATGTAAAATCACACAAATCTTGTCTTGTTGACAATTTTGTTAAACGGCTGCTTTTTCATTATGAAAGAGATAATAGGATAAAGTATTAAACATCCTACTCAATATTTTTTCTATTCGTTTTAAAACAATCAAGTTTTGTTGCACTGACTTCAATTAAAAGTACGTAACGCTATGTTTTAAAGGTTAACACCACGACTACCCCCTCCTTTCCGTCAGCGTAACGCTATCAAAATACTTCCCCTCCTTCAGGATGCGTACACAAATTTAATAAATAAGTGTATGCATAAGAAATGAAGGAAGAGCGGATGGTGTTCGGAATGAATAATGAACGAGAGAAACGAAGGTTCCTTCTATTGTTTGTCATGTCAAGGGTGCAATACGTTTTCACGGTCGTTGCGTTTTGATGGTATGTAGATGATTCTCGTGCTAAAATTTCACTTTAACTTTTTAATGGTATGTACCGAGGTTTAATTGTACAGTTTTTCTAGTTTTATAATGCATAATATAATTATTTTTACTCTAACGAACAAAATTTACTTCAGCTAAGTGCATAATAACAAATGCACGTGCGTTAATTTGATCAATAGCATTGCAAATTTACATTTTTATTTGAACAAATGGGAAACTAGATATTTTACGATGCGTTCATTACGCCATTACTTCCTAGTCCGACGAATTCAACAACTATTCATATATCTCGCTCGTATTGCACAAATGTTTATTCTCTGTAGAGTGTCGTGATTTAGGGAAATTCGTCGCTTGTTGCCTACTTTCCAAATTCAAAATAGCATGGTTCAGATAATTTGAAGTTTCATTCTCGAGATTCATGCACGCTTTTGCTTTGTAAACAAAGCAGTTTCCATACCTTGCGTCAGCATATTTGGAACGGTGGTATTTGTGTTTACAGATATGTATGAAAGTCATCTTGTTTAATTCGCTTGTTCATGGGATATAGGGAGAAATTAAAAAAAACAATCTACTTACAAGGTCGTTTACAATATTAAATCGGTAAGAAATTATCACAATAATCCAAGGCGACGTCTTGAACTGATTTTCAGAGAAACAACCATTTCATGAGGCTATCTTTCTGCATATATCAAAAAAAGTTACATATTTATAAAAGAAAGTGTTTGTCTACGCTATGCGGCGCCGCGGCGGTCACATGAAGTCGAATAAATCAAAAACTTTCGAAATTTTTCGCTCGTGTTCTACAGAAGGGGTTTATGAATATAACGAAGTGATTTTTTGTTATTTTCTGTTTCAATTTTTCAAAATTTATTTTTAAGCGTTTCTTAGGAAAAGTCGCGGTGCTAAGAATGACTATGAAAAGGCCAAGAACTTGTAAATTCAGCACACGCATTCTCCAGGGTTAATTTGGACGTGCGGACGAGTTTTTCGAAATTCGAAATAGATTTTGTTTTTAGTTTTAAGATCTGTTTTGTCAGCCGCGCAGCGTTGAGATCGATAGACAAGTATTTCGAAATTTGGTAGAGACATTCCTTAAGGTGGGTCTTAGTTCACAAAAGAGCGATTTTTCTTCATTATGATTAGATTTTTCTTCTTTATGATTAGATTTTTCTTCATCCAATTGTAATACGTTGTTGGTGTCAGCCGCGGAGCGATGAGCTCCGAAATTCTAGACTCTCATTATATAAGATGTGTCCAGGAGCGATATTTATCGAATGAGCAAAAAAAAAATCATGATTTTTGAGATAGCGTAGCGTCGAAAATAACTTTAGCGTATTTTACAACAATAAAATGACATCCCTGCGTATATTAAGCAAATGCACATATTTGTATAAAATTAGTTATTATAATTCCTGCTCATTCAGAAGTATAGTAATCTTCTCGGGATACATTTAGCCACTAGAAATGAGTTTAGAAGAAAAACGGTCAGTGTGGAGTCTTCCTTAACTCCACGAGTACTTATGATATATTGTCCACTGTCTCTAATGGGACAGAAAGATAGAGAAAGTTCATGCATTAAAAACACTTTTCTATTGTATTCAAATACATTTACAATCCGATATATGACTCTCATAATTTGATAACTCTACCCATATGGAACATAGATATGATATTTTGCATATAATTGTTATAAATTTATATGCAATGAACTTGGTCCCGCATGAAGATTTCGCAGTTCGAAAACTGGAGGAAAAGTGGGGTTTCCAACGAAAATAAGGTTTTCAGAAGTGAACACGGGTTATTTATTTATTGTTAAATTTCCAAATAATGAAACCCGAATTGTAAGAAAGAAATGAGTATTGTATGAGTTTAAAATGTTAAACAAAATCTCTTTCAACACAATATTGGAAGTGATTTGTTGATACGAAGTTGATCTTGTTGCGTGGAATTTTCTTTAAAAGAATTATAAATACCCGAAAAGCGTTCTACTCTATACAACGTAACGTTCGAAAATATTGGATTAGGAAGGTACTCTTCATTGTACCTCTAAATCGATGCTGTTGCGTTGTTTCTGTTGTGATAAAACGTTGATAGCCTTTCTTTGGCGCGAAAAGCTATACAAATCAAATCCATAAACTTCATGGAAGTTCATGGGGCATTTCCGAAATGAGGTGTTCGGCGGGTAGCGTTAATGAGTCTGTCAAAGTCATAACGAATTTTCAAACAAATAAGTACATAATATAATGTAAATGTCAATATTTATCAATAAAAAAACATTTTTGTCAAAAATTATCATCAATTAAAAAAATATACATGTATATTTATGATAACGATTTGTCAAAAGACCAGAAAACATCTCTATAATGATATCTCATTCTAGAAAATGGGAAATGTATTGCGATAGAGGTAATAACAAAAAAGCTCCTGTCATAAATAATATACAGCATTAACCGTACCTGTTTCCTATGTGAGGCATGATTCAGCAGCCGGATGTGTATCTGAATAATGTGGTGAAATATAATATTGCATTATGTAATTATAAATAGATCATTTAAAATATTACAGTATTACTTTGATAGTAATAGGTCAAAACTATAGTATAGCATTCTTACTCGTACATGTAAGATTCAAACAAACCGTTTGGCGTAGGGACTCGCTAGATTTCTGTGTGCGCCTCCTCCACAAAAGGAATATGTCTGGATTGCTACTTCTTTCATATTTCTCAATATGTTTTGCGATGCTTAAGAAGGGACATGAAATTGAATTTTCTCATCAAATCACGATGTGGAAAACATATTATGCGAACGCCAGTTTATTCATAATTGTTTCACCAAAACAAATTCTCCACGTGTTCTTCTGGCATGAGACGTTAATCAGAATACACGCAACAACGACTTAACTGTTAGTATATTCCTTTGGTTGGTGTTTTTGGTCAGTGTGCTCAATATATCTCTGAAAAATTGATTGCTCGCTATCTGACTCAGTTCGAATCAAATGAAAATTAAGAAAATTAGTGAATTGGATTCAGCCGTATTGTGGTTGCTATATCTTCTGGACACGCTTGTAACAGCCCATGAGTGATGACTTTTTCGTACTCGACTTATCCACGTTTTCCCGTAGTTAAATTATTCGTTTCCATCGTTGTTGATGCGCTCTTTTCATTCTGAGTTCTGAGTTTATATAGTTTTATTATCAGTCTGTGTCAAACTTCAGTTTGTGTTCATTGTAGTAAAAGAGTTAAGCCCTGAAATGAAATTCACATCACTTAGTCGTGAAAAGTTCTTAAATTCTATTGTGTTCTCACGATATTTTTAAGCGTGAGATATATGCGATTTCCGTGGTTTTAAGTGCGATTCACTTAGAAATTTCTTTTATTTTCTGACAGAGAACTTCAGAGCTTAGAAAACGACCGAGCATGAATTAGGTGGTTGCTCGTGTTGCTTGATGGACCCAAAGAGATCCTAAAACGGGTGTAGTATCTGCGTGGTTGAAGAGAGGTTTCTAAAATGTTTTTCTTTAATGTTTGTATGTTTTTACTCAAATCTTCGTATGTTTTTACTCTTCGTATGTAATCTTCGTATGTTTTTACTCAAATCCATAAACGAAACGGGGCTCCTCCCACAAGTTCTCGGGAGGGTTAGGATTTGAATTTTATTTTCTCTCTTTTTAATTTACAATTTTTTCTCTCGAAATTTATTCTTTTCTTTATTTTCGATTTTTAGAATGCTTTCATGATGTTGTTTTTCTATTTTGATATATCTTTGGATCTATTGTAACTCAGGAGGGTTTTTAGTGGGTATGGTGGAGTCATTCTGCGAGCCCCACACGGGGGAGAGTCACGTTGGCTCTCCTTAGTGCGTAACTGCATTTTCCCTACCTGAACGAAATGTTAGGGCTCCAATGACCTTTGATGTCGACATGAGCCGTAAAGCCCCACAAAAAAAATACTTAATTTCATTTTGTTGTACCATACTAAAACATTAATGATTACTTCGCAGTCCTTTGAGAAAGAGTGCTAAAAGTCCAATCGTGCGAGATGGACATTTATAATTCATTTAGAATTGAGGCAGTTTTATATATACTGAAGGAATTAACTTGCGTTTTGCTTCAGAAGGCCTTGACTGATTCATTCAAACTTTTTTTAAAAATTCAAACATGGTGAATAATCGAGTTATTTATGACTCGATAGGACTGTAGTTCCGTATTACTATCGGAAAACTAATACAATTTATCTCAGAATATCTAAAGTCGTTCCCAAGAAAACAAATAAAAATACGGTACTTGACTGATCGGGACCGAGACCCTGGTCGGATACCCGTTTGACCGGTTAATCCAAGGTTCCTGAGGAAAATCGATTTTAGTTTAAAAAAAGCTACAATTTCAATATGTTATCATGAGTAAACAAACAAATGGGACGTCATTGCAACTCATTTTATTGTACTGTATGTACATACATGTATAAACAAACAGAATAGAGTTAAATATTACGTACTTTTATAAACTTTGAAATGTATGTTCGTAGAAAAATAGACTCCGAATCAAGAGGGGAATCAAACTAGCGAACTCTCTCTCCACCCCCAGTTCTGCCTGCTGCAACACCAATTCATTACACCCCTAAAGGGGTACGTACACGGGACCAGTGAATGCAGCTTTTCAGCATCTCCTCGTATCATCGCACAGTGGAGTATATCGAGGCGAAACCTGGCCAAAAGTGTTTTATCCAGTAAATTTGGTGAATTATGGCAAAAAACCATTTTTAAGTATATAAACAAATGTTATATCTATTGTATTATTCATGTTAATAAATTTTTATAGAGCTTTTTAATTGTTTATATAGATTTGATACATAACCTCTCGAATCAAAAACACATTTAACTTAACAAGACATTTGTTTATATACATATATTTACTATATTTATAAGACTAATATGTCGCTAAATGTTTTGAAATAATGTTCCGAATATTTATTTTACTTCCAAATTGCAAATAAAGGACAACAATAAGTTCATCTTGTGGTTTGAATGAGCACGCGGCTTCAAGCATGAATAGGGTACTGGAAGACGACAATATATAGAGGACCACGCCAGAAATGACCCTTTCACTATATAATTTTTTCTCACTCTATGCTGCAGACGGAGCAACGTATATGAGAAGTATGTGCAATGGTTTTGCACCCCTAGTTTTCTCTGGAATCTAGTGGTCGCTGATCTGGCACATCATTTTACATATTTGTATACTTTTAGTACTAATAACTGAATCCGGATCGTCAAAACGATTTTGTTGGCAGTTTCAGAATTTTTTATTAACTTTTCCTGATGTTCTCAATTTTATGGGACATTTAAATTGTAATGTATTAATTATCGTACAATAATTTGAAGTGTTTCAATTATACAGAAATGATACTTTACGATACACAATTAGTAACGTCAAGATGCTGTGAGATTTAGAACATGTCCGTAATTTTCCGTTCTTATGCATTGAGATGAATAAATATTATATCTCATTTCATTTTTTTATTGCAGTACTTACGACATGCTGCTTTTTCAATTCAGGTCGCGATAAAATAGGTAGCGTAAGATTTATAAGGATGCTAGTTATGTTTGATGTAATCTTTCATTTTATGCGCAATAGGACAGTCGTAAAAGTGCACTAAATATGTTTTAAAATATTTTCCTTTTTTATTAAAACTTATGTTTTAAACAATTAAAGTTATTTCGTGCAATCAATAAACGCTGTTAGCATTCTCAACCTCACAAAATATTCTCATGTACCATAGAACGCATATCCGCTTGAATAAGTGAAGGTATTCTGAGAAGCAGTTACGTATGGAGCGATGGCTTATTATATCTGAAGTGATTAACTTCTTACTAACTCGTCATTAAATGTGTGATTAGTCATGCGATAACTGGTACTTCACTCTTCCCTCGGAGTGTGATAAAACTCTCTCGCTTGTAGCAACCCCGTAACCGCGAGTGAAAAGCGCGGCGTTAGTGGAAGGATTGATGGTTCCGGCGTTCGGAGGGAGAGGGGCTCGGGACCTCCTAATTGCTGCCGCTTTCTTCGTGTGCACCTTGACGTGTGGAGGAGGGGATCCGCACGAGTCGAGTGAAACCCCGGCGGCGAGGTCCTCGGGATGGATGCGCGGGAACCATCGGAAGCGCTGGCGATGGCGGTGGAGCTGCCTGCCGCGGTTTCCTCCACCTGCAGCGACTATTGTTCGCGAGCGACGCGCAGTCGTCACGGCCTCTCGCGTCCCGCCCCTCCGTGCCCCCACGCCCCTCCTCGAATGAGACCGCAGGCCTCGCCGTAGCGCAGCGCGGCGGCAGGCTACCAGTCAGTCGGTCTGCGGGTTCCGGGGCATATCCACGGCCCTTGGCTAGCGCGTAGTGGGGCAGTGTAAGTGAGCGATAGTGTTATCACGGTTAGCTTTGGTTTTGATTCCCGGAGCTTATTGGAGTCTGATTTGTTTATGTTCGGCGAATAAATACGCGCGTGTAGAAACAGTGATTTGGGTGCAACGAGGTTGTCACAATTCCTGATATATCCTCACTATTTTGCAGAGACTACTGTGTACGTGCACACTGTCACGATTAAATGATCTTGTGCATCATAGCAGCGGTTCGGATATGGTTAACGGCTACATTTCAATTGGGTCGGATGAGTACAATTCAATTGACCACTCTCTCAAAACCCTTGTCAATTAATTAAGAGATTCAAATGTGGCACTTTGGTCTGCGCGGCAGTTGTTTCAAGAGGATGAGCTATGCCATTGGCCAAAATTACAGCCAGCGAGCAGTTTACGTTGTAGCAACGGTCGCGCTTCTATCGTAACTTGGAATCCGCCGTTATTGCTGCACTTGCTAAATCAAGCTCGCGCAGTGAAGCTCGCTTCCGTTCCGTTTAGCCACGGCGACACTTTCCCTTATAAGTGTGGAGATAACTCGACAGGACCCTCCGTGCTGCCTCCGTGAGTATGTTAATGTCGCTTGCGGCGACGTAGCGATGACTAGGAATATATCAGGAATTTCTATGAGGAAGCGGAAAATTTTCGACATATCTCTGCCCAGCTCTGACTACAGGTAGCATGAAAATAAGTGGTTCAGTCTGAAAACAGTTCACGATTACTCCTCAGCTTATGTAATATTGTACCTTGTGTTTTATATGCGCCCCTCACCGTAACTAGAATTGAACACGATCGTTCACGCAAATGTAATTCTTTTTAGAAGTTGATTGAAAAAAAAGCGTGTTATTAACTCATAGTAATGGCTCGAACTTTACTATGTTGCGATTCACATGTGTGTTCGTCGGTTTTTAATTGAGATTCTTACGCCAGCTTAATGATTCATTAACCATTGCCATGTTGTGTCATTGCACATTAACGAACAGCTCTGCTTGCTCTAAATTAGCGCGTTCATAATTCTCCTCCACAGAATGCACAACCACACAAGGCAGTTAGTGTACTAACCAGTTCGGAAACCTTGAATGTTTTGCGGCTACTTGTTTTTGCACGTGATGACGACACATCATTCCGGTATCGGCAGCGGCGGGGCACGCTACGAAAGCGGGTTCCGCACGCCGCAACTCGCGATTTTCCGCTACATCCAATCCCATGGTTCAAAACATTTGTGACGTCATATTCGTCTCTTTCTGGCATAAATGAGCCTTTTCAATTCTGTACCACATTTCGTTCTCTCAAGAGGGCGGAACGTAAAAATGAGCATCTTTACTCCCATTAGAATAGGATTTAACCGATAGTCCGGACGTGATGTTGGAAAAGGCGTGGCCTACTCTGGACTTGCAGTCAGCGCACAACGTTTGCAGCATTCGAGCTTCGCGTGTAGCCAGATGTTCAACGGTTTCAGGATTGTATTATTTCTTTTTCGCTTCCATAAGGATGTCCTCTCCTGATTTTATACAGTTTTTGTTCTACGTTGTCAAATTTTGATTATGGAAATTCCGTATTCGTCATGTTTAAATTGCAATTTAAATTGATTCTTTGCAGATTTACTATGGATAATCATAAACCCAGAAATATTCGTGTAAACTTTATCATGAGTAATATGTTTGTTATTAATTCACTGTTTTAATAATTTCGAGTTCGTGGCAAGATATTGATATATTTTTAAAGGTGATTTCTAGAGCTTTACAATTTATATATGTAATTTAAATTGACGTTAGCCCTGTTTAAAACGACTCTAGTCAATTTTCAAATTGTTGATATGAAATTTCTCATAATGTGGAATCGACTTTCTTCTTTAAGTTCGAGAACACTGAATGCCATCTTCTGTGCGATGTGTTATAATTTATACCACCGTAAACATTCTAGATTCTCTTTTTCTAGTAAATGTAAGATAAAAGAATAATACAGTCCCTAGTTAGGGTATTTCATATCGTTGTTTTGAATAGGTACAATATAAATCGATCACAGCTGAAAAAGGTCATAAACATCTCGAAGTCAATTGAAACAAACCTGCATGGGCTCTAATGACCTCGATGTTGACGAGCCCTAAAGCCCCATTTTTAAAAAATTGAAACAAATACAATTTATTTTGAATTCATATGAGAGTTAAAAAGAACATTTCTCCGCCACATCGTTGATAGCTACATGAAAAATTGAATCGAGTGACAACGTGGAGAGTTTTATTGCTTTCATAGTACTGTAGTATGGAAAGGTGTTTCCATCAACTGTGCCTTGTGCGCACAATATTCTCCGCTTAACTCACATTTACGCGCACATTTCTAACAATTGTTTTCTATTTTATGGTACCACATCGTTCATTAGCTCTGACTCTCATTTGTACCTGCATCTTCAGGTCGTTACTCGTTACGTGGTAACAGGGTTCTCAGGGATGTCCAGCAAAGGTTTAGACAACCAAATAGGAAAGGTAAAAATATTTTAAACATCTGATTCACGTGTCTCCTAAAGTTTTCTATGTCTTTATTATTGCAAAGTATTATACATTTTATCTCCTGTTCTACAATACATTAATTTGAACCCGTATACGTTTCGCTAAAGTTTCCTGAAGCTTTAGTTAGGTTTTTTTTTTGTTACAATTTAATGAACGTGATATCAATGAAGACGTGTACCATCTCCAGCGCCATTAAAAAATAATATTAGTATTTATTTTGTAACAATTTTCCAAAATATATTTATTTATTTCCGAAGAATCTGAACATTTTTCTATTCATTATGTTTTTATTGATTCCAGATTCATAAACCGTTGAGAACTTGAACATGATATAGTTCGGTTGAGGTTCGTGCAAAGTAAAGAATAAAGTTTGAGATAAAGTTTTCTCTGAAAGATAATGTACAAACTGTTAATGGTAAAGTAGATGGATTCTTTATTATCCTTCTAACATGGTTTCTCAGTGGAAGAAATTCTACGAGACAGTGTCGCATGATGACACCTAGTGCAATTCTGTTTCTTCACAGTATTATTTTCCCTGCGGCTCAAATATAATCACGCCGAACATAATATCTTTCCCAATTTATGAAAAGAAAACAAAAAGTGTTTCCACAAAATAAAAGTTATCTCTTGTATAAAATAGTCTAAAACATACGAAAAATAAATCAGGAAGTTCAGCAAATTCGTTTTTCTTTTTTTTTTTCGTCAGTTTGTGATGAAAATACCAAAAAGTATACGTATATTTCAAACATCTTTCTTTATTTTGTTGTAAACACTTAACCCAAAAAATATCACAAAAATATAAAATTTAAATTTTTATTCTGTGAGCATACTTGACTCTCGCTCATGAAAACTGATAACTCATATACATAGAAAATATGATAATTTTTATTTTATCCGAGCAAAAAAAGAAACATTTTCAGCATCTTATCGCATTCGGCGCTATTAGTTTTATTTTCCTCTATTTGGTTCTACATTTATAAAAGTGATGTTTTAAAATCTTTTTATTATATATTTTGGAAGACGTTTCGGTTTTTGTGATAAAATAGTGATGTACTCGTATGTAAAATTTAAAAACTCTGCTTTTCGTATGTAAAATTTCGATTGCAAGATTTTTCGCTGATGGAGAAAGCTAGTTATTATAGGTGTTATAATAAAAATCATACAATTTAGTAATTATTTGTATTACGAGGAAAGAAAATCGTTCCCCTCCTTGTCAAAGACTATTTTGGATTGCCAAGAGAGCAATTTGTGTTGCAATTTTATTGAAATAGTATCATAGGTAGAGTATAGAATAAGTTTGCCTAAGGTGAGGTGAGCGGGATATATGAGTGCGTTCTGCCCTCCTACCTTTGTCTAATGAAAAGAAAACTCGGGAATGCGATGGATGGCACATCGGAAGAATGCTTCCGGTGTGACGACGCGACGCGCGGGTGTGTTAGCATCACCAGAGGTCATTCACCGATCAGGCGCATTGGAATAAATTATTTTTTTTTTTTTTTTATTGAACTCTGATTTCAGCTTTGCAATTTTTGTTGAATTCTAAATTTTTTTTATAATCGATCAAAGACAACCGTATAATTTTCACTACAATAAATGATGAACGGTTTCAATCGAATAACATATATTGTTTCGGAGATTTTGTTATTGTAGACAAGTTGTTAAAGAGTTGAAGACGCATATTTTGCCGTTCATTTTTAACGTGTACCTTATAAATATATTACTGGTATTACATTTTAGGGACTAAATAAGGAATGTAAGGATATATCGAATACACTTTTACATTTTATTTTCTATTTCATCTTAAAGGATAAATATTTTAGAAGTTTTTAACAGCTTTAACCTGTCCCATTATCTTAAAGTACATCCGGTCATGAAATGGTAATTATCCTCAATTTTAGGCTCTTTAGCGTTGAAGATGTGAGGAAAAAAGATAAGGATCTGTAGCAAATAATTAGCAGGATGGGGTGTCACATAAGAAGACTAATATCACATAGAAGACTCTCTGGAGAAATGTGTATTGTTTAGTTGAAAGATCAATCATTAAACTGTTTATCTAGAAATCATACCTGAAATTATTGAATTGTGTTATGTAAATTTACAAACAGTAGGTGTTGTTTAGTTTTTTTAGTACCATGGTGTTTATGACGGATTATTTATAGATTTACTGCTTGTGAGAAAGATTCTGATGCTTACATAAGCATGGAAACGTGTTCAAAAGGAAGATTCCCTTTAATCTTCCTAATATGTAGTTATCTGTTTGCGGAGACCTAATGTCGAAATTTCTGAAATTCGACTGAGAGGTGGCAGAAACGTAGAGATAATCAGAGGATATTCTACAATGTCAAAATTTTAACATTTCGTGTGGTCTACACTCATAAACTCTTTATCCTGACTGTTATCTACGTACACATGGAACGAATTTGAAATTATCTTTGTTTTTTGTTTGTAAACGTTAATTCATGTATCTAGAAATCACTTTCTGTAGTTCTCGGCGTTAGACCTACTTAATATTTTATTGGGACAACTGAACTTTCATTTTATATTGAAGACAAGGTAACTAATAACGTATTGATCTGGAATTGTCATCTTTTTAAAGGTAAGGAAGGAAATTGAAATCAAAGAGACGGACCCAGCTTTTTGATGTCCCCGACAATTTTCAGGAATTGGTTTAAAAGTATACATAATTAATTTTAATTGTATACATAATTAGATGAATAGTATTCCCTTCATTTATCACCAAATATATTATCATTATTTAAACGATGTTTATTTACACTGGATATATTTTGAAAAACAAGTGTACGAAGTCCCACTATCGTGGAAAAAAGTTATGATTCTCGAGTTTAATCTTTTATAAAACGTTAACCTGTTACTCCACAAATGAGGAGTTATACCAAATTTTTTTCGTATTTCATTCTGCATGGTGAATTAATTTTTTTTACTGCATCCTATTTAAATTTTATTGCAGGTATAAAGAAAAAGTGCTGGTTTTTCCACTCATTCAACCGGAGTGTTGACTTTAAGAACTCACTTTTTTAAACACTACTCACCCGATCACAACCAAATTTTAATATGACCTAAAGACACTTATTGTTTAGAGGTTTACCGAGTTTGAAAATGATCTGATGTAAAATTACAAAAGTAATCTTATCAAATTAGCACAACAACATTATCTCAGACTACCCAGAACCGAGAAAATGTTTTTGTGCTAATATGATTTTATTTACATTTGATCAGTTTAAAACTTTTTTTATTTGCCTCACAAAAGATCCATCGCTGAGCATTGTTGTCTTCTCTCTCGTTTCTGAATCTAGACGGAGGAATTGTTTTATTTTCTTGCCGCGCGCGTGGGTCAGTGACATTGAAGAGCGAAGAGCAGCGTGCGTTCTTTGAGTCGAGTTTCTCATGAAGGAGACGTAGCCATGAGAAAACACCACGCGATATATTGTCTTGCATTCACAATTGAAAATGAAAGTTTGCGTGGACCAAATGAGCGATAAACTTTTAAAGAATTATTCAATTCTTAAAACCGATTATTCGCCTATCTTTTTGTTTTCTGAGAAATTTATAATTAATTTTTCGTCTAGTCTCATGTATGTATAGGGAAGTAGCATTAGAAAATCATGTATTGGTTGATTTTAATTAATTACCCATTAATTTTGGAACTACAGTCCAAATATGCTTTGTTATCCTACATTGCATCTAGCTAAAGTGGGACTTTATTGTTTCCAATTGGACTATTGAGAAAGTTTCTGTAACTAAGTGTTTGCTTGGCACTGAAATAAATTCAGTCTGCTATTATGATTGACCTGTACTGGACATTCAAAAAACTATTTTGTATTTGATTCATGAAATTCTGTAATGTGTGTAGATTTACCACAACAGTTTTATTATTTTGGTAAAACCAAATTATCTAAAGATTAATAAATTTTATTTTTAATAGGATTATTATTCCATGTACAACGTGATAAGACCTTTTCTCTCTTATTCTCATTAATCTTGCTTATTCGCGAAGCATTCCTCAGTNTTATACACATCTATTCCTCAGTTATTCGGGTGTTTACAAATAGAAAGAACCCCTTGTAAACTATGATTCATTCGAATTTTGAACTGGTTACGTATCCAACTGCCTTATCGCTGCTGCGAATCATAGATTTTCGTGTGTACGGAACCTCCAATGAGTTGGAATTATTGCAGTCTCTCAAATTTTCCTTCTACTCGTGAATGGGATTACCTCCGAGAAGCGAAGGTGTTATTGCCATCTGACAAGAGTTGACTTGTGAGTCCATCGTGGACGGCCGTGTCGCCGCCATCATGCAGGGAGCCCGCGCGTGCTACATCGTAGTGGGCGACGGCTCCGAAGACGACCTACGCCTCTTCCGACGTGCACGCAGCCGCCGTCGCTTCCGCAAAGTGCCGAAGGTGCATTCACGAGTGTATGTTCTAGATCACGCCTGTCCAACCCTACGGTCCGGGCTACTTCAGAGATTCAACGTTAAATATCCTACACTGGATTAAATGGGCACCACTCGATAGCAAGTTCATTGTATCCCTTAACTGCTAAGAGACGGACACTCGCACGACTGTCACGTTTATCTATGTTACGTGATTGAAACGGAGGGGCTGTTTATACGCATGCTACAATTTTGTACTTGCTGCCCAAAGCAAAGACTCTTATGCTGCTCGGAAAGCCGAGAGGTTGGACACGCTGTTCTAGATAATATTGGTATTCTAAATAAATTTGGAAAATGAAATGTTTATTTCCGTATGATGAAATAAGACAATAGTGAATACTGCTCATGAGCCTTGTAGTTGGTATACACAGCTTTATTGTCTTTGAGTGAGGTGCCATTACAGCTTAATCGAAATAAGTTAGGAAACTGTGGTGCAACGTAGAATATGGTAAACAAATTACCTGTTTCCCAAGACGTGTTTCGAAGATGTTGCGTTACGGGAATATTAGGACCATGTTAAAAGTAATAACTGTAAATAGTTTAGTCGTTAATTTTAAATCGTTAAATTTAGAGCTTTGTTACAATCCATTTTTTATTTATTTTTATGTGTGATTATATGGTAAATAATAAATAAATTAAATAAATTTATTGTAAAATGAAAGGCAGTACAAACTGGTATGACCACGTGGAAGACAATATACTAATCTACTCTCCGGAAGCAAGCAAGGGACCATCCCATCAATTCCGATTAAGGACCCTAAGGCAGAGGCGGATTCAAAAATTTCAGCAAAAAATTCCTAGATAAGATTAAAAGATAGCTGCGAGTTATAATGCTAATAGAATATCAATATGTTTGTAATTTAACGCAAAAAATTTACGTTAAAAAAATTTAATGCAAAAAATATGTTACTGAGGTAAATTCATTTATTTGTAAATTTAAAACCTAAATAAGTAAACAACAACTAAAATGCTGTTTTTAATATATTTAACTCTAAAATGGCGTGACGAGCATTCCGCATGCTACACTATGTAGAGACGAATGATCACTCAAGACTGTAGTATAAAGGATCAGAACTTCGTAAACTCCGAAGCTGCTACATCATCCTGTAAACTTAAAATTACTTTTCATCATTATTAAGATTTCTTTTCAAGAAACATTTTGAGGCTTCCTACTTTTATTAAAGAATTTATGTATTTTTCTTGATTTTGACTACTTATTACCCATCTGTTTACATGGTGCAAGGAAGTACATTATACGTAATTATAAGTTGTTTCATAATTTATAGTTACATTGCGATCAACATAACTGTTGATGTTTGAAAAATTAATCAACAAGCTTTCTTACTGAAAGCGTGTGATAATCCCACAAGGTTCTAAGATATTATTGTCTCTGTCAACAAAGAAGAACGCCGAGGTTTGAAAAATGAAGTACACGATTATTGAAAAGTTCTGTTCGCAAAATAGAACAAGATAATCGTGGAATTTCATTATCGTCGCCCTAATTCTATGTTTACAGAATAATGTTTATTGATAGATTGTTTGGATGATTTGTGGACATTTTGCATCATACTTTTTTCTTCTTTCTAGGGACAAAATGGTTTCGAAGAACTACGAAGGTACATTAAGCAAGGTGGAGACTTCTGCAAAGATCTCACCTCCATTCTTCAAGAGAGGTGAGTTAAACTTTCATACATGAAATGATTTGAGAAGCAAGATAGTACGAATTTAGAAGTGAACTTATTTTAACTACCCCAATAAATTCGACAAACACGTCAAAGAAGTTCTTTCTAAATCTTCTGGCGAGTGTGAGACGATATCTCCATTCGCGCTTTGATGTCCAGGATATGTTCTAAGTTTCCTGGTACGAAATCATGACAAATTTACTATACTATGGTTTTCTAAGTCGTATTGAATCGTTAACGACAAGGTAGAGAGAGGAATACAAATGGTGATATCTAATTAAGTAGAGTTGATATTGTAACTTTTTTCGATAGCTATGGGTAGAGCGAAAATGTAATCTATAACGTTAATTGTTAGGGTCCCTCATATGATTTTGAAAGACATTATACTTAAACAACATCCGTTGCCCAAACAATGACTCTAAAAGATGCATCTCGGGCTCTCGCTACGAAGAGAAACTAGGGTGGCGGTTGTCCTTCACTAATTTGTTGTGCATTATATNTATATATATATATATATATATATATATATATATATATATATATATATATATATATATATATATATATATATATTTGTTGGGACTTTAGGGCTCGTCAACATCGAGGTCATTAGAACCCATTGCATTATATAGGTTGCTTTGTAACATCTCAGGTCATCAGCAACAATGACAGTATATGACTAAATTAATTGTTACACTGAATTTCTTTTTATTGTTGTATTTGTAAATGGCTTGCTAGTTATGTATGTTTATATTGAAGCTTATCTACATGGAGCGATAGGAGTTAGGGGTTGGGTGGTAGGCCGCTTAGGTGGGTTTACCAACAACTTGACCCACGTGGAGGGGTTAGTAGAAGTGGTTACTTATTGATACTAGGCTGAACTGGATAGAAGAAGGAAGTTGGCTTTTCAGTAGTCACAGCTATATGAACTGGGACATTCATGTGAAAAGCTACAAATTTTCTGGCCCCATCGAACTCAGGATGACTTGGTGGGAAGCGACAACACTACCACCTGCGCCGTTACACTGAATGAGAAGAAATCACTAACAACAAACACAAAACCAAAATACATATTTAAAAAACAACAATTTAATAATACATGAATAAACTTGAAAAGAAAACAAATTTAAATCAGTTCGCCACGTTGTGACCATTTCGAAAGTCGTAGCACTTTCTGGCATCCACTGGGCGTTCCGAATATATTAGAAATGTCATTTGGGAATGTCTTCGATTTCTAAGTTCAGAGCGCTGCAAGATAAGGTGGATAGTTGACACTGTATCGCCACGAAGGGTACGAGGCTCTGGGTTCTTATTATTTTTCCTCCCGTTTAGTCTATGGTAATTATGAATGTAGTGACAGAAACTGGGTAAATACTTTTTGTTGCCATTCTATAAACATAAACATTCATACATTCATAAGTATGTACTGATGTTTGTGTATCCCCCCCCCCGAAGATTGGACCATTGAATTCGTGCGATGAACATTAAGAATTAAGAAAGAACATGCAAATATGTTTTACTTGCGCCAAGTTTTTGAAATTATCCCGAGTACGAGTAGTACGATCGGGGTTATCACTGGTTGGGAACTGCTCAAAAGAACTATGTAATAAGTATTGAGGTCTTTTGAAATATTCTCAAAATATATTAGTAAAAACAGTTGCCGAGGAGATTACAAAAGTTACGTGAGGAAATAATTATACTCAAATTTTTTATATTAGAAATAATGCCACGCCACCTAAATTATATACTAAAATACTCAAGTACTCGTAATATAAGGAAAATTCACTTTCATTTAGGATTTTTTTTTCAAAAGTCATACTACCATATTTGATCACTTTAATAAACTGTTTCTCTTTCTGTTCTTTGAAACATAAACTGTTGCATTATAAACGTTTCTAATATCTCGACTTCGCGGACATGCAGGTCGTTTCTCCAGTGCTACAGAGACGCCTTGTGTCTTCTTTGCATTTTTCCGTTCACGATACATCTGATTCACATTCACTTCAACGTTCGTATTTTCTCAAAAGGAAAATATTTATCATCTCGCCAGATATAATGTTTCCTTGTCATTAATTAGACATTTCCTTACTTTCTAACCTACAAATGAAAGTTGCATCAAAGAGTGTGAACGTCTCTCATTATTCTCTTCATCTTAAGCTGAAGATGAGAATGAGTTGCGGATTCACAGCGTCTTAACATTTAATCTGCATTGTTTCGACACATGGTTAGCAAGGTTTTGTATTTGAAGGGACTCGTAGTACGAATGCTACATTAATCTAGGTAACTTAGCTCTGTTAGGTTCGAATTTAACTCTTTAAATCATTTTATGTGTGTCGAATGGTTGTTTCGGAATATTAGTGAAAATCAGTTGCTGAGAAAAGTTACGTGAAGAAAAATATTCGACACAATTTTAAAAAATGTAAAATCTTCAATTAACTCTCTAAAAATTTGACAATATTGAAGTAGATTCTATTAATATAAACATCGTTTTGTGGTGTTACTGAAGAGGTTGTAACACTAATACTTTTATGTTTCATTCTGAAAAACTTCTAGAACTAGCATTTACTACGCATGTACACCACATTGCCGTCAAACTGAAATCGTGAATCACGAACATACATATCTGGATTCCAGAAAAATACCCCCTTATATATCTATCTATCATGGTTTAAAAAAATCTAGAATGTGCCCCAGTCGCGGATTCACAGCATCTTAACAGTTCTAATTATATTCGTTAACAACTGAAGCATAGCAGTAAATCTGAAAGATTCTAAATTAAGTATATCTCATATGAAATTAAAGATTCAAAATTATTTTTTGCTTTAAGTATTGTCTTACACATTTTTTAAATATTCTTTATATTGTAAACCTGAGAAAGAAATATATTTAAGCATCCTAACATTCATTTGCATCTTCATCATGATGCAAAAAAACAGGTCTGTTCATGGCACGTGGTTTACTTTTTATGTGACTCAGGATGGGCTTACATTCCTGTACATACTTACGTAATACCTCCTGGTGACACCTCCTTACGTTTTAGATTACCGAATATATACAACTTTTCGCGTCCATTTTAGTGGAGTTCGTTTTTCTTAAGCTTTCTTAGTTTCGTGTTTTTCTACTTTTGATTTCTTCGTCTATTCTTCTGTTCGTATTTTAGTCTTTTGAGATTTTCGTTATGTAATTATCAAGTCTTGCTGAAGTTTTAGTTAAGAGAAATGCGCATTTTCACATCTATATTGTAAAGCTTAACATTTTGTAATATTTGTTCCTCAATTTGAGCTCTATGTCGCACTATTTTTGTGAAGTCATGGTGAATCTTTGTGTCATATTGTCAATTTGCATTGTGTTGTGATTTTGATTGTTCGTGTATTTGTTACAAACTGAAAACGACTTCCTTAAAATCTAATAGAACTCGTCACAACAGGGAAGTTTCAAAGTATTGAGTAATTTGGCCAGTACAATACCCTTTTAATAATAAAAATTACATAATATTGACAATTTTTGAACATAGATGAAAAATAATTCTACAGCTGGCGTTTTTTTTCCTCAAGCAAACATGAAAAATTTATATTATTACTTAAAATTAACTGTTTTGGAACAAAAAGTATTGAGTCAGTCATGTTAAGTATTTTGGAAGGTAGTTATCTATCAATAAGTTTTGATAAAATACATGAAAGAGTACATTTCAAAAGGTAACTATATTTGAATTAAATAATGATGTAAGTATTCTACTGTTAACGTCCATATGATAAATAAATAAATAACTTACGACCTTTTACGGACGATTACGATATATATTGTTCTTATTAAAATACACAACTTTACGACTCGTGGTTTGAATCGTCATTAGGTGATAACAGATCGTAACAAGAAACATGAACGTAGCAACATATTTTAATAAGCATACTATATATCGTAATCGTCGGTAAAAAGGTCGAAAGTTGTTATTTATTTCTTATATAAGTATATTTCGCTATTACCATTGAATTTCTATACATTAAGATACAAGCTCAATGCTATTGCAGTACATTGGCTTTTGTGTACAGTAAGTCTATTTCTAGTATTTAGAAAAGACGAAAATTCCGTGCACAGAAAACAATAAACAATACTTTCAACATTTTCATTACTAATAGCTTTGTTTTACAATAATAGCATTGTGTAGGTAGCGGGCTCGGATGCTCTGTACAAGACATGCGCGAAGCATCCAGACTTCATCCTGTAGTGACCTTGTTCCTTCCTCCCCTACTCACGTCCTCCACTACTTACTTTCTCCAGT
The DNA here is from genome assembly GCA_002313205.1 of Laupala kohalensis. Taxonomy (NCBI): domain Eukaryota; kingdom Metazoa; phylum Arthropoda; class Insecta; order Orthoptera; family Trigonidiidae; genus Laupala; species Laupala kohalensis. Next base: position 202,213 of record NNCF01128931.1, on the reverse strand, counting down.
ACTCCTCCGCTGCTGCTACTACTACTACTACTCGCTGACGCCCGCTCAGGTAGAAAATCGCAGGTTTGACATTGCACAAGAGGAGAGATTCTTGAGCGGAGAAACCGCTCCGCTCATCTAGAAAATCGCAAGTTTGACTTCACATATGGGAAATAATAAGAATGTCACAAAGTATGAGAAATATAGAAATCAATATGAAGCAGGGCTCTGTCGGCCAGTATACTTATAAAGAAAATATATTTATTTCACAACAACATATATGTACATTTAAAAGATCATGTCATAATTTCTTTCTTTCAGGTTATCCGTATTTTACGCGAAGTCATAATACGGAATAAATAAAATATAATTAAATTAGAAGTAAATAAAGTAATTAGACACTATTTACTTTAAAATTAAACTGTCTTCACCTGTTGATCACGGCACGGGCCGCCACTAATTGATAGACGTTTTGTCCACAAATTTGCATTTGTTTCTTTTGAAAGAAGGTTCTATTCTATTAACGTACAAGTTTATATAACTAGATAAATACTCGTTATTTCCAGTGCATTTATCTTTTAATTCTTTGCAATAACTTCTCTTGCATCTGTCACCAAGCTTTTAGTACATTTAATCACATCAGAGCATTACAAATAAGCGATCGTAGGGATTCTCCAGTAAAATCACTCACGTCACATTATTTCATAGAATGGTACACATTAATTTTCCCACGGTTATTAGAACTACACTATACGAGGTGCGTAGTAGACAGCGGCATCGATGACGTCACTGGTGCAACTGCACCCACGTATTGTAGCTTGTAGCATGCTCACTGTGGCTAATTCACATTACTTTAGTTCGCAGAATTTCTTTGTACATTGTGTTCAGTTTAGTTGTGAACAGTGGTGTGATATTGTGTTTTTCACGTGTTTCAATATACCGTGTTCTGCAGGCGCCGGATGTTCCAACAACGAAAGAAGTTGTAAAGGTAAAGACATTTCACTTCATAGGTTCCGGAAGAACAATAAAGCGTGGGTGCACGCGAGTAAATGTGCTAATAAATTTCGTGTTGAATATGCACGAGTATGTTCGGTACATTTTGAAAGAGATTTAAAGTTTGAGATTTTGAGAGAAAAATCAAAAAATGTTTAAAATCAGAAGCTTTTCTCCACTTAAAAATCCCTTCTGTGATGACAGCTGTAGAAACTGAAAGAACACAGAGCTGATATGAAATGTGACAAATTTGATCTCCACCTCGATCAAGAAAAAATTACAAAATGATGAACACAATGGAATTGAAAATGAAATAGTATCAAGAAAAAACTATGAAGCGAGTGAGTTAGAAAATATTACTACCTCCTCTGATAAGAATGATATTAACTCTGACGAAATTAATGACTTGAGAGAGGAAAATTTAATTTTGAAAGAAATATATGAAAGAATATTTGTAGAAGCTGTTAAAGCTAAAAACAGGGTTGCGAAGGACAAACTACGCAAATTTCAATGTCTTTTTTCGATGTCAAATAAATTACGTTCATAAAGGTGTTTGAACAAACTGGTCGTCAATGGTGTATCGAAAGCCATCACGCTAAGAAAACTGTCTAAAAAAGCTTTCAATTTTGTGCGCGAGACTTCAAAATATCCATTTCCAAGTGAACTTACAATTAAGCGTCGCCTGAACCAATTTACAGTCTCCCCTGGTTTCATACATTTGAGCTTTGATATTGTAAGAGCTCAAATAAATTTGTCACATTTTAAGAAAGATTTAATTTTATGATATGATGAAATGAAGGTAAAATCAGATCTTTGTTATGACAGCGTACATGACATTATAAGAGGTCCTCAAAAATACGTGCAGGTGATAGGTGCCCGATGTTTAATAAGTAAATGGAGACAGACTTCTTCGAATTTGATCGTGCAACGGATAAGAATTAGTTTTTTGAGACAATTAAACTCGTAGAATCTACAGGATTTCATGTGCGGGGATTTGTTTGCGACATTCCGCATATTCGTTGAGCCCATCATGTCCTTACGGGCCTCAACTTGACCATTACCCCTTGTAGTTCCAATATATTAGCAGAAGCTATCCACGGAAGAGCCCCTTCCAGCATCCGCTCTGGTGGGCGGAGATGTACCTAGTCCACATCGCTACCGCTATCTGCGCTAGCGGTAGCCGAGCAGCAATCGTGCTCACCGATCGGAGACTAGACTCTCCTTCCCGTACCCCACGGGTGGGGAAACCTTACTGCCCGGCAGAATACAACCCAGTTAGGGACGTCAGGTGCAAGCACCTGGGGGCTTATACCCCTCCCTGGCTACTCGGTTTAAAGTACTGAGTAACACTCAGAGGGTTGTCAGTTCTCCTACCACTTACGAGATTGCGTCGGGATTGATCCGTTACCCAGGTTGTCAACCTAGGATTGGGTACAAAAACAGAGGATAGGAGAAGGCCCAGTGGTCCGCCTGTCACCTGTTCCTGTCGAGTTGGAATCTCAGCGCGGTCACTTCGCCGGACTACACTGCGCGGTGCCCATCCCAATAGGTCACAACTTTATAGTCCTACCAATGTTAGAAAGGTTACCCCTTCTGCGGTGGATGGGTATCCGCCGGGGTCTCTTGCGAGACTCCCTACTACTTTTAATACCGAGATCCAGGGTTACTCATACGATCCGGCTTGAGAGCCCGTCAAGTAGTCAATCCGTGCTCCCCCACGGTTGATGGGATTGCTCCTATCACGTCGTGGCTACGTCGACCACCCTGTAACGGAGTGGTCTACTCGTATTAAACAAGTTTCCTTGTTAACGGAGACGAGTCGCCGTTCGGAGATTCTTGCCAATCTTCGTACCGCTTACCTCTCCAAGAGAGTTGATATTTCACCCCTCCCCCACCGCGATTGCCTCCGTGGCTACGGCGAGTTCCTTTCGAAACTCCACTCGTGTTAGATGAGTTCCCCCATCTACGTGAGACAAGTGACCGTCGGAATCTCTCGCGAGGTTCCTGCTCGTGTTAGACAGGTTCCCCTGTCAACGTTTGACAGCAACCGTTCGGGGATTCTTATCGAATCGGCCTCCCTTCTTCGTCGCATGGTCTGATCCGTTGCCCAGAGATCTGAGATTGGGTACTGGCGAAACCGGAGGTCTGGTTTTGTTTGCGACAGAGAATCCACAAATCAAAAACTTTTTTCTGAGTTGAAAATACCACCGCAGATGAGTAGTGTTAAAAACCCTGCGGAAGAGACTTTCCAATTATGGGCACTCTGTGACGCGCCACATATGTTAAAACTGTTAAGAAACCATTTGCTTGACCAGGGTTTTGTACTACCAGATATAATGGTTAAAAAGGACGTTTTTGAAACTAGTTCAGTCACGAAGGATGACCTGAAATATAAACACCAAATCACCTCATTCTCTCCGGAGGTAAAATGTACGAAAAGCGGCAGGGTTGTTATCAGGCACTATCGCTTTCTGCAATACGGTATTTAGTTCCTGGAAAGCCCATGTTGCTGAATTTGTCGACACAGTAAATAATGAATTCGACATTTTGAATTCTAGTGTTCCAAATGATCAAAGAAATAAAATGAAGAGCGCATATGGAACAAACTTAAAATAACAAGAAGCATGAAATAGATTTAATGAAAATATGCCTATAAATATGCGAGTAACAGGAAGACAGAATTTACTTCCATTCCAAACTGGATTCCTGATTACAGTCCGCAGTCTTCACGGATTGTACAAGGAACTTATGAAGGAAGGTTATTGTCTTACTTAATGTCTGCTAGATGCAATCAGGTCATCATTGATTCTCACTTTTCACTGATAAGAGGCATCGGGCGATTTTACGACCTCCCTTTGCGAACTGCAGTAAACCAGAGGATAAAACACTGCTTAACTTCAGGGGTGTTTATAACCCTAAGTACTGATTTGTTACATAAATTTGACAATGACGACGAATGTCACCAAGCAATGAATGCTACAGCAGAAAGAACTGGCAGATTCACATTCTCTGACGACTGAATTCGAGGAGGGCAATGTGTTTTCCAGTGAATTCAGTTGTGATTATGAAAAGTCAGAATCCAATTCAAACTCCAGATGGAAAAGAAGACCTAAAAATGTTGGCTTGTTATGTGGCATTTAGAGTTAAGAAGAAAAAAACGTAAAAACTGTTTTTGAATATGGGCAACTAACAAAATTGTTTCCTAGCAAACAATTTGACTGGTATCAAGAGGATCACTCTTATGAATCCAACCGAAGACTGGTTAAATACAATATAGAATATGGAAAACGACTTCCATAATTTTCACGGTACTGACGAACTTAAAAAGACTCCAAATTTGATGAAAACATTGTTGGATGAACTGAAGACAAAATACAGGAATGTAGATGAGTTTGCGATTTCATGTTGTAAGAACTCGTACATTTATCGGACTTAAATCAATTAATAAGAAGATATCATAAAAAAGTACACGTTATGGGAACAAGGAAACATATGGCGGGAGGAAGAAAGCAAAATAGTTAAATAAACTTCAATAAATTGCTCATATATATAAATTTTTCTTAATTTATGAAGATATATCGATTAATATATTGCAATAAATCTCTCCAATTCTGAAAGTTATTCCTGCAAATATAGGTTTCATACATTATAAAAATTTAAGTTCAAACAGGGATACCAAATTATAGTTCTTTTTAAGTTGTCATTGATGAATAATTGTGATTAACTATTAATATTATAAATAAATCGTCGTATATGAATTGCCCAATAATTAGAATTACAAAATACGGGCCTCGGCAAGATCTAACTCGTTGACATGGCGGCGCAGTGCTCTCCCGCACTTGCACCAGTGACGTCACAGCGGGCTAGAGTGAGAGGGAAGACATGCGCGAGATCCCTACCGTGTGTCTATTTTCCTTCCGTGAGTCTATTTCCGTGAATTTTCCTTCCCCTTGAAATTTTGACGGGATGTTGCGTTTGTTTTCAATATACTCAGATGAGGGGATTTTCTGAAATTTTGATATTTTAAGGGTGAATTATGATGAAATGTGGGTTTTACGAATTTTCATTATCTTCACAATATCTCATGAATTAATTGAGATACCTTAGGTTTTATATGGAAACGTTAATTCAAATATCTAAAACCGTGTAAATAAGTTAAACGATATTTTATTTTTAAATCGATTAACAAATTTTGTGCATTATCCTGGATTGGCTCATTTATCAAGACACAAAACTATTCATGATGGGATACTGAAATTTTAAATCTATTTTTTATAGTATTGAAACGAAATTTTAATAACGAAGAAAGGATTTTCCAAAATTTAAATTTTAAAGGGGTTGTTTACGGTGAAATGTTTTTTTTTCTACCTCACGAACCAATTAAGATTGCATCACGGTTTTTGTTTGAATATGTGCTATTTTTGTCCACGCCGAATTATAACGAACAATCTTATCATCATAAGAACAACCATGCGAAGCCGGGTAGGGTCGACTATTGACTCATTCATTCATTAACTGGGAGAAAAACTATTAGATGTAAGTACTTGACAGTTGCCTTTATATTGTACATCTTAAGTTTTTTTATTTCTTTTTTTAAGGTGGGGGGGGGAATGGGTTTTAAAAGTAACTTTTCGAATTTTCGTGTATTCCCTTATATTTTACCAACTAATTGGGATATAATTTGCAAACATTGTTAGGCATTTGTAAACATCTAATCAGACGTAATGGAGTTTTGAGTTTCCAATATCTTACTTTTTAATGGTTGCACATTGGTAAAATAACGAGTGAAAATTATTAAAAATATTTGGCATGTAAAAATATTTTGTGCGTAGTTTAGAGATTTTAAAAACTATGTTTTGAAGTTCCAATTTTTAATGGGTGTTTTAGGGTGAAATTTTGTTACTTAAACTTCGATTTATCTATTATGTTATTGTCATCTGGATTTTAAACTCGAATGATTCAGTTTTTGTTTGTTTTTTCAGGTCCGAAGCCGAAAACCAGTATGCGAAAACCCTAAGCAAGTTGTCATGTAAACTCCTAAAAGCGTCGAAGGATTCTGTAGGTTCTGTGAATCAAGCATGGCAACGAGCCGGTGCTCAGATGGAAGCTCAAAGCGAAGCGCACAGGTGAATATCAAATGCAAGGGAAATGTGCTCTTGAGAGAGATCTCACCAGAAAATATATTTTCAAAACGAATAAATTTAGGGAAATTCAAAACTAATAATATTCATATTCAGTAACAGACTTCCGCGGGTAAATTTTTAGTTTTGAAAATTCCAGAATTTCTAGGGCAAGGAAAGAGAAGTAAAGTAATTATAAATTATACAGTAGACATTACATTTCTCAACTCCCATGTTTAGGTAATTCCGGGCCGAGTTAACTAAACATAGGAGCAAGGCCTGGTGAACACGAGATCCGATAAAACGCCCTGCTCACGGAGTGATGGTTCTGTGTATTATTTTGTTTTATTCTAAAATTTGCAAATCCAGTCAGCCTAAAAAAGATTCCCTTGTTTTATGCCAGTTTATCCAGTTCTTGATAATTCGTCAGCCTTCAGTTCTACAGTGTGTCGAGTTAAGGAAATTTTACTGTATATTGTAATTTTGATAAAGTAATAATTATTTTAGTGAAAATATTTTGTGCAAGTACTTTTACACTGCAAATTTTCACTAGGTTGATTTGTTTTCGATAGATGAGTTACCTTTTTATATTTTAGATAGTTTTACAGGTTCGTGTTAGATTATACTTGATTGAGACGGTGTGAAAGAAGAATGTTTCAAATGAGGATTGAAATAGTTTGTCCAGACATTCTTATTGTATGGAAAAATCAAACCCTGTACTTCCGGTCCTTGCCACATAACTACCCTCTTATATGAATTAAGTGAAGGCTTTCTATGGAGGCTAAATTTTATAACCATATATAAGAATTAACTTAATTTAATAATTACAACAAAATGATTCGAAATATTTCTTTTGGTACTATATAATTTCTGTGAATCCCTCCGAAACGATGTCTGATATTCTAGTAAAATAGAGTGTCATTATTCACGAATAGACGTCTGACGTTTTTTTTAATTTTTTGTTTGCTTAAAATGTAATTTCTTCTTTAGAGCTTTCGCTGCAGCTCTTAGTGAAGAAGTCGTCAAACCTTTGCGACAACTGATAGAATCACAGCATCGAATAAGGAAATCTGTTGAATCGGTTGTTGATAAAACAGCGAAGAGTTTGACTGAATGGCGAACAGCTGAAGCTAAGAGCAAGAAACAAAGTTTCCTGAGTGCGAGGGAGAACGAAAAATTACAAGATGTGACTTTGGATGTGAGGCTCGGAAGGAACACTGGTTCAGCTCATGCTATTCATAACAATCACAAACAAGTTTCTGATAAAGAATGTGCTAAAGTACGTGTACATACATATATTTTCTTTACATTCAAAAACGTATTTTGACTTAACTGGTTTTAATATTGCTTAGAATTGCTTTTCAATGTTTATAGTTGGAATCAAAAAGACGGAAAGCGGAAGAACATGTAAAGAAGTCCGACGTAGAATATTATACGTTTTGTATTCGAGCTGAGAGAGCAAGGTAACATAGCAAATTGTTAAATTCACCACTGTATTATCTTATGAAGTTAGTATAACAAATAAATACTTTTTAGACTAGAATGGGAAACAGCTGTTATCAGAGGAAGTCACTGTTTCCAAGCTCTTGAAGAAGAAAGATTACAACAGTTGAAAGATCTCGCTGCTTGTTATTTACATCATTTACAAGACATGGGACCTAAATTGATACAGGTATACTAAAGATTTGTTTTATTTGTCTATATTTATTATAATACAAATCGATTCGTATTCACCTGTTTTATGCCATTTCATTTACTTCACTAAAATCTCTAATCGAAGAATTATTTTATAGAGTACAGAGAAACTTGTGGAACCTGTTCAGAATTGCGATATCGCCAACGATATTCAGACAGTAGTGTCCATAAAAGGTACGGGCCAGCCCATACCGGAGCAGCTGTTACCTGACTTCTACGCAGAACACATTACCCTAGCTATGAATAGAGAAAGACGAAGACAGGTAAAACTCTGAAACTTACAAATTTACATCGCTTTTTTTCCTATAAAATGCTGAATGTTTATGCTTCTTGTTTTCAGGCACTCGTTAAAATTCTGCAACTTATCAGACAAGATCTGGAAAGGGAAAGAAGAGGGAAACAAGGGGTTGAAAGCTTGGCTCGTGCATTACAACAGACTCCTAATTTCGGTGCCGAAGATTCACAACAGAACCTCTCCGAAAAACTTCATCATGTACGTATTTCATTGTCTATTGCTGAAGGAAACCGTAAGACAAACGCCACTCTTACGATCATTCGAGTTGTGTTCACTCAGACATATGAACAGAAAGAGCGTCTACCTCGTCACTACCCATGCGGAGCAGTACCTAAAGAGGTTGGAGAAACCAGTGACTCACGAAGCATTTGATAATGTGACGAAAGTGTGAAGTCGAAGACCTTCTTCCCCTGTTACCATACACAATGTCCTATCACGAGAGCCAACAAGGACACATTCTAAAACTAATTCTTGTACACTTACTAGCTTAGTACATGCTGCGCCACAGAGTGAAAGTCCTAATCTTTCTAAATCAACTTTGACGTAAGTAAAAAAATACAAACCGAATTTCGAAAAATTCGCTGAGTGGTGCTCACGGACCCACCTTCAAAAATGAGTGACCCGAATTTCTTAGCTCAAGTCTACGCTAGACGGAAAAAATAGTTTAACGTTCAATTTTGTTTCAAATCACAAAGAAATCTTGGTCGGTCACGCTCGAAAACACACTAGCCGAAATTCGAGACTTTAAGTCCATCCGTCTTTGCGGTATTCGGGGGACACGCCGACATGCGAATTATCCATTTCAGATGTATGATATATTCTTACCCTATCTTTTTTTCCCTTTTTTTTATTTTGCCCCCAGAGAGAAAGAAAAAACCGAGGGTACGAAATTACCTGAAACGACTAGCCGACTTTTCCTAGTTTTTCGGACGGGATATTTTGTTTTTGCGATACGGTTTATTCTTCGTTGAGCTTTATTAATGCATAAATGGTACGTTTACATATACAAATCGATCTGATTCCTTACCTATTTCGTGATATTTAGTGAAAATTTTAGTAAGCACGTTAAAGTACATTTCCCCCTGAAACATCTCTTTCAAATCGGAATTTCAAAATTAACTTTCTTAGAAAGCCTATACAATACTTACATAGCATTCCATCAATATTTCAAGCTTCTACCTTTAATATTTTTCTCCCTTCTTTCAAGAATATCGGCGATAAAGGTTAACACACCAAATATTTTCATTCCCATTCACCCATTTAAAATTGAAGTATCAAAAATTCCAAAAATATTTTTTTTACAGTTGATTTACCAATTTGTAAATAGAAAAACAGAAATTTATCTCAATTCATAAATGATAGTGAAAATAAAATACATTGTTGTTAGTGCTAGTAACAAATACCTGAAAACATTTCTCTTTGCACCTACAAAAAATAAAATATCAACAAATCCAGAATCGTTTTTTAGAAATTTAAATTATTGATATTCACATACAAAATCCAAAATGATAGCTAAATCAGTTTGTGAGATGTAATGTAAATAATGATACTTCAGAAAGTCACATTTTACCCTAAATAACCCCTTTGAAATATGAATTTCAGAAAATCCTTTCTTGATACATCTATGCAATATAATAGCAAAATTTCAATTTCCTACCTTTAACACTTTCATATCTGCATTGATTAATGTGTCAGTCAGTCAGCCATGACAACACACCAAACATTTTCAACCCTATTCACTGATAAAATGTAAAATGAAGTATATTAAAAAAGTCAAATTTTTCAGAATATTTTAAAAATACTCTGATTCTAACTCTGAAAATCATGAAATTTTGGATTTGAATATTGTGGAAAAATGAACCCAGTGGCATAACTAGCACTCTGTACAGCCAGACATTGTCTGGAGGCCCCCAGGCTCATGAATCCCCATACCTCTTGAAGTGTTAGGAAGCCTTCTTTATGGTTTTTAACTGTTTGTGAAGAAAAATGATTATTGAAACAATGAATTTTGATTATTAAAAGAACATGTAAAATTTATGTAATTAATAAATAATTAATTAACAAACTTTTTTTCATATGAAATTTTCTATATTTTTTTAAACAAATTATTTTCATTTGGTATTATGGAGCAGCAGTAATGAGCGGCACATATTCTGGAGTTAAGAAAGGATCCTGGATGAAGTAATTAGGACAGCGACAAACATTGTGCTACTCATAATTTAAATGTTGTGCTAAATGATGCTATGAGAGGCATAATGGAGTTTTGCAAATTTTACTTAATATTGGAAAAAATTTATACTTTTTTGGACACATTTCTTCACTGAAACTAATGTTAAGTTAATTAAAGTTTAATGAATAGTTTCTTTCTTTAGATGCGGTCCATGCTTACGTACCTAGAAGCTGCCCGGTATAAAGTGCATAGTGCTCTGGTCGAAATTGATGGACGAACACGTGGAAGCCATCCCCTCGCACCACACATCCAGGTTACAAGAGACAAACAAGGATTACAACAAAGTGTCCTCAAAGTAAGCTTACCATTGATGAAGTGATACTATTGTTGATATTAAAGCTTAGGAAATAAATTTGTAATGCAGATTATGTATTTATATATCATACATGTATATAATAGGTAAGTATGTATTATGTGTTGATATATATATATATATATATATATA
>NNCF01128931.1:152985-191302 GCA_002313205.1 Laupala kohalensis | reverse complement strand
TACACATACATATTCATATACATGTATTAGAAGGAATACAAAAATGACGAATTTCTTTTAATTTCAGGGAGGGGAGGGGATTGATCCTCCATATCGTTTCTGTTGTAATCAGTATCTTATACTCTTTTGGTTCTGATGTATTTATTAAAATAATCACCTTCAGTTAGAATTTAGCATATGTGGTGTTTTATGGCAATTTTAAATTTCCTTGGTAACTTGATATTAGTACTGTTGAGGCTATGGAGTTTCTAAGAAACAAACAAAATAAGTTCCCTGATTCTAAATTTAACTTCGTTTGTTCAATATAAACTTTGTAACAATCCATGCAATTGATTTTGTAAAAACTGGTCAGATTTTTTTGTATATAATATTATACAAAAATCTGACCAGTTTATAAACACATTTCCAGTTTGCAGTAACATAAGGTTTTCGTGAACCCTGCTCATCTGCAAGAAGCTACTAGATTGTTCCTACATAATAAATATTTGTTTTCTGCATATTTCTGGCTTGTGAAGTTTTCTTATATACAACCCACATTTGTAAAGTAATAGCAGTTCAATATACTCCTGAGAGAACTTATAAAGCTAGGATTTACTAATCAAGTGCATTAAGCAACTTAAAAATTGTTTAAAATACTGTGTTTAAATTATTTGTTATTCTGAAAACCTAGTGCAAATGTTTTTCTTCAACAATATAATACCCCTAACTCTTCAATTTTTAGTTTTCATAGCTCCTTGACAAAGAAGATTTATTGTAGTCAACATTACTTAATTATATAAAAGAATTTGGTTTTAATCCAGTGCAGCACGATCATGCCACAATAAATAGCGTTTGCCACAGACTAGTATATTTTTGTATAGTATTTAGGGCTCTAATGACCTAAAACCCAATTAAAAGAAAAAAAGTACAGTTTTTTTTTATCAAAAACTCTATCATCTAAATTCAATGTTAAGGAAATTAAAATATTCGCTTGTAATAAGTTGTTGTTTCTTTTAATAATGGTGAATTTTTTAAAAAGAGTGTATTATTTGTGTAGTTTGTAAATCTTACTTATTATACAAGCAATAATTGTAAGTTTAAATCTGCTATCTTGTAAACTGATGTATAGGGGAATTTTGTGGGGTTTTGCTGAGACTTTACTTAGCATTTTTAATATCAGGAATCAAATGGCATAAGAGTCAATCTTGTGAAAATTTGTTTTACAAGATTGTAATAGGGCAAAGTTTAAATTGGTGTTCATCTGTGAACGAAACACAGTTCCTTTCCTTCTGTCTGAGGTACATCCACTGGGTGCTCACCTTACAGGACACGACATTTGACTGTTCTGTGGAATGTTTTACACTGAAGCAATGCACAACATTTGCAACCGATGACTATGAAATGATAAATGACACATTTACTTGTAGGGCAGGTGCTGCTCCATGATACGTGTATTATAAGAAATTGTAATTCATCAGTAAAATAATCATTAAACTGGTAAAATAAGAATTCTTTTATTGAAAATTTACTTGAAAATATTGTTATAATGACTAAATGTGAGTGTTGCTCTGTCCCCTAGTAAAACAGTACTATAAGTTAAAAAAACAAATACATAACAATTTTTATTTTTTAATACATTTTTGACACAAATTTCATTAAATGTCTATACACTCATTTATTAAAAATTAACTGGAAAATAATTTTAAAATGAATAACTCAAAATTCGGTCCCCTGATATTGATGTTTATTGGAACTGTTTGTTTTATTGTTGTGTATTATCAGCATAAACAAATTGGGGGGAGGAAACAAATGCAATGAAAGATTAAAAGGAAAAGGGAAAAAAATGCCTGGACATAGTGTGAGATCAGAAACCATTTCTATTTCATCTTTACAAGAAACGTTAAATTCATTCTTATTGAAAGATGTTCTCCAGTTTAGTATTGTAATGGAAATTACACACTCACATTGTATCCATGAGACATTTCAAGGGAACATAAGTTTTTTCTTTTTTCCCAAACAATTTCAAATATTTCTTTATCGTGTCGTTTATAAATTTGTTGGATGGACTAGTTACTAGGTTAAGAATTATGGCCTTCATAACTGTTTCATTGTAGCTGTGAAATAAATGATAAGTGATTGTTATATTCTGAACCTAGGAATTACATGATGCAAATTGTGACTGTATTCTCAGTTGGATTATACTATGTCAAATTCCATGTGCACAATTTTGGAAAATACATGCAGAAAACATGAAATTTTTGAAAATAGCTGTACTTTTAAGTCCTCTCTCTTTCTCTCAATATCTTGCCAATTATATTAATTAAAATATATTGAATCCTAACTTCTTGATAGACTAATTTGAGTAAATGAGTACTTGAAAAGAATGTGAGAATAGCTGGACATGGATTCAAGATTAAAAATAGAATGAAAATGCTAATTCTAGATTATTTTTGTCAGGTTCCTCCTTGGGTAAGGAAAGAATCCTTGGATCAGCTAGCAAGTGATTCCCCTGATTGGACAGATAGAGGTGCAGGAGATGGCAACTCTGTGCAACCAGATAGTGACTTTGGTGGGTATCACTAATATTAATATAAATATCACATTCTTGAACATTGAGACAGATAAAACATTTAATGAGCTAAATCTGATACTAATAAAAATTTTGATTCCAATTTTCATGATAAATATATTTTTTCACTGTATCCTTTATGAATTACTATGTATTTCCAATAATATCAAAAGCTTAATAAATTTCATTGTTTCAGATGAGTTTTCGAGTCAAGGTAGTGAGAAAGATTACCAAAGCAGTGTTATGACTTATCCTGTCATATCAGAATGTAATGAAACTCCACAATCAACAAGGAGTCAGTGTCGTGCTTTGTATGAATATGCAGCAAATCTCTATGATGAATTGAACTTGAGACCAGGTGAATAAAGATCACATTATAAAGAATAAAAGGGATTCTCATTTGGTTGGTGATATAATAAAGTACCCCTTTGGTGGCTCAGGTGGTAGCATTCTTGTTCATCACAAAGTCATCTCAGGTTCAATTACCAGAAAAAAATACTGAAAAGATTTGTGGCATTTCACATTAATGTCCCAGTTCATATAGCTGTGACTACTGAAAAGCATACCCTCCTTCCTCTATCTAGCTCCTCCTAGTATCAATAACTGTAACTCGAACTAACTACTTCTACTAACCCCTCCACGTGCGCCAAGTTGTTGGTAAACCGTACTAACTGACCCATCTACTAACAATAGCCTACCACCCAACAATCTATCGCTCCATGTAGATAAGTTTCAATTGCATGCTACCATTTTCCATTTACAAATTCTACAATAGAAATGATTAGCTGATTTTCTGTATGTGATTTTCAGGTGACATCATAAACATTCACAATAAGCAAGCAGATGGTTGGTGGTTGGGTGAATTAAATGGTGTTGTGGGAATATTCCCAGCTACATATGTTGAAGAGATGTAGTAGCAGATTTTGATTAAACTTCTATAGATCTGTACTCTCTCTGAGCACTGAGTGATGAAAAAGAATAATTTTGCTCAGTATTTTCTCTATTATTGATGTCTGTCAATGATAATTAAGCTGCGTGCCTACTAGTCAGTTCATAATCTATTGCATATTGGAGAGTACATTTGGCTCTGTCCAGCAATGGACAGTCAAATTGCCATAATGTACAAAACAATTTATCATGTAGATTTTCAGTACTTATAATACTGAACAAGACCATGGCTTTTCAATATTCCAATTCTTTATTTTTTTTCCCAAGTATTTAAAGAAGTGAGATATTCTTTTGTGCTCATGATCCATTATTTGATTGTGGGTGAGAATCATGTGAGAAAGATAATTTCCAGAAAGAAGACTGCATGCGGTGTTTGTTTTTGAACATTTTCTGTTGTAACACAATTATCAGCATTTGTGATTGAACTAATTCTTTTTTATACCATTATGGGCTACTGCAGAATGTATGTCTTTTTGTAACATGTATGTTCATTAATTTCTGTAGCTGCATTATTATTTTCATTTTGAAATGCATCTAGTTAGTTGATAATTCGTCTTTGTAACTTGTGTTCACTATTTCATTATATGTAATTAAAATGTTGCATAATATATAATAAAATTGTTTCTTAATATGTAATGGAAATACATAAATTAAAATATTGTCTTACACTCCCCAGATCACACATCAGATTATAATGGGCAATCAAATACATCTCGATATTGTTCTTGAATCATCTGTATGTTGTAAATCATTTCAAAGTGGCAATAAACGCAATTTTATATCGTTTACGTAAAATTTTAGTAATATTGTAATAGTGTGTTGCTTTAGTAAAATTATAAATTCTTTAATTATGCAAAATACTTTAAGCCCATGTCTTCTCTTTGAAGTTCCTTACTTAAGATTCCTTTCCTGTCACCGAATTCCCATTTATTAGTGCAGCATGTAAACCATTAAAATGGGGCTGGGCTGGAGATGGCCCATTTAGTACTTGAAATATTTTGGTCCATTAAATTTTCCTTAAATTTTTTTAATATTAAAAAAAATAGATTATCAAGGTCATATCAATTTTAAGGAGTCTTGCACATTCTTTTATTTATCACCTTTTGATCGACCAACCATGTGTCTCATCCAATAATCACCGGGTGGGCCTTATTTCAATGTCAACTTTACTCAATTAATTATTTACCTTCCATTAATTATTTACTTTCGGTCAAAAAAGGAGTACTCCTGCTCAAGTGTGAATAGACTGGTCCATTGCACTTGCAGAAATTCATGAAATATTTAGACTTGGTTGAACATGTTTTAGAACATTTCCCTCACTCACAACAGAACTTAACACAATTCTGAAAACAAGTTGGTGGTGGTTGTCAGAATATCATTTTAGAATTATTATTTTCTGTGGGTATTTTGAAATGCAGCCATTGGAATTTTTGTTTTAGTAACATTTTAAAAATTTTAATTACTATGGAGTATGAATATAATTGAGTAAAGTTGACCACTCTCATTATTCCCCAAGAACTTTGGAAACTAGCCATAAACTGCTGCTGAAAAAGACTTCATTCTCTCCCGTGGTGATGAGACAATTTACAAATTTTGAATCTAATTTTTCCAAATGGAACTTCAAAGTTGAAAAATCTGTTCTTGAAGAGGTAAATAAATATATGCTCAAAAGCAGTTCAAAAAAGACCATTAACAATCTTTAATATTATTAACATCACCTCACTAATACAGAATCAATAATCGAATACAGTAACAATCACCACCTTGCTACCATCATGTTTATCATTACAAAAAATATGCAGAAACTGTGATTTTTCAGTTGGTAAAATATTAAAAGATTATACATCAAAAGAATAAAGGAATGCAGAGTTTTGATTATTCTATAGTCTAATCTGAAATCCTGGGAAAGGAAAGTACAGGAGGTGAGGTGAGTGAAGAACTCTTCGTGCAGTTGTTGGCTGTGGAAGGGAAAACCCATCTTCATGTTCTTTCTGTATAAAATATGAAGGTTAGCTAAGTTTGTGCACTGCTTGCGAATGCGCACAATTGAACCTTGCTACTGCCCACCTATCTTTCTTACCCAGGTTTTTTCATATGGCGTGCTTCCCTTCACATTCCTTGTCTACTTAACAAATGAATGATTACATTGTTGCTCAACCATTTTTAATTTTTAGCATACACATAACTACATGTCTTAAATGTTCAAAACTTTTTATTTATTTTTATCAAATTTGGTTTTAGAGTTATGTAATATATTGTTGAGCGGTGCATCCAGTTTTTGTCAAATATAGACATTGGTCCTTATGCAATATCTCTGGAATTAATTATCCTGGACATAAACTGTCTTGTATTTTGTGTCTCGTACAGTAATTTCTCCTACCTCAGTTTTGTCTATTAGATCCTAGACGAAATTTACAACACAAAAGTTACAAAGCGAAATTTGCACTTAATTTTTTTTCTCTTATAAGGAAATCTATATCAAAGTTAAAGTTTTTCCCACTTATTGACGTGCTTATAGAAAATTTATTCACAATGTTTTACGACTGATACAGCATTATTTAAAACTTATGCTTCAAAAATGGTACTTTCCTAAATATGCATGTTTTTCATGTTAAGTATCTCTGAGGTGCAAGGTCCTAAAAAAATCTGAAACATGGAGGATTCATAGGTAAGAATACGCAGTGAAAATTTCATGAGTGATATCAAACTACTTCATGAGCTACGTTGCTTGAAAATTGCCAAATCATTACTATTTATATATTCTCGTTTGGCGTTTCTGCGTGATAGGTTATTAAAATTTGGGCAAATTGTCCAGCCAGTGACAACTACATTGTGATGTACCCAAAAGTGCACCAGGAACGTGCTTTCCGTGTATCGGGGAACAGTGTCTTCAAAATATCTCATTCCTCACTCTTGAAACCGCAATTTCCTCTTCCGAGGAGGAGTCGATCTCAGAAGAGGAAGACAATACATTTTTGAGGAAGTTGTAATCCTGATCCATGGGCAAGTAAAAACCGTAAAACAGAAATCGAAAAACCAGAAACATAGCCAGAAATACCAAGAATCCAAAAGAAAAATACGAAGTGAGCAAGCAAGATCGACTGAATACACACGCAAGGAAAGTAATTACCACATATGACGCCAGAACACAGGAGTAGCTAACCCTCAATCTGTGGATCTGACCTAACTCTTGATCTTTCGCCTATCCTACGGTGACTGGACGTCCCGCTTTTGGCGGGACAGTCCCGATTTTTAACAATTTGTCCCGCGTCCTGCGGCGTTTTAAAAAAGTCCCGATATTTGAAATGAATGCACAAGCTAGGGAACGGAGGGAGAACGGGAAGGGAATATACGGTTTTCCAAAGTCATGTGGCTATTTCGCCAGGATATGAGTTACTGTCATCGGCAAAACATTTTGCAATCTGATGTTCACATAGAACAAAAAGAGTATAGGGCTGAGAATTGAACCTTGGGGAACTCCTTAGTGGTTTTGTTTCTGAAAGGCAATGTTGAAGTACTTTATTTTTACTATATGATATTTCGATCTGTTGTTATCTATCTTTTCAATAGGAAGTCAGCCACTGGTGTGTAAATCGACGAATACTAAAAGATTGTAATTTTGAAAGGAGAATTTCGTGATCAATGACATCGAATGCTTTAGATAAATCAAGAAAAACACCTTGAGGATTTCCTCCATTATCATGGGAAGTGGTAATATCATTTAAGAAAGGAAATATGGCGGTGGTGATGGTGGGAAAGGATTTCCGGAATCCGTGTTGATCGTCAGAGAGGATGTTTTTATTGATAGAAAATCTAGAAGACTCTTATAGAACAATTTTTCAAGGATTTTTGAGAAAGTGGGTAGTAGCAATGGTGGCGATTAGGAGGGGGCAGCCCCCTCTTTTTAAAGGAAAGATTTAAAAAAAATTACAATCTAAAGCGGAATTATACAACAAAAATACACCATCCTTGATGTGGTAATCACCGATGTCTTTCCTTTGATTTATTTCATTATTTAAATCATACTTAGTGGAAAAATAAAAAAATGTCATAGTAATGAAAATTGTTAATATCCCCCCCCCCCCCACCCACTCTCGATTCTCTACCATCGCTACTGGCAGTAGAGAAATAAGTCGATAATTACCAACATTGTGTTTGTTCTTTTCTTGCGTAAAGATTAGCTTTAGCTATCTTAAACATGTTACGAAACACCTCTTCCGATTAAGAACTATTAAATATATTTATGAGTGGATTTAATGTAACGTGGGACGAAAATTTAACAAATTCTGATATATATCTATCTGGAAAATTTGTTTTTTAATCAACTGATTCTCATGATTTCACTGGAGTTAGTTTCGGAAGTGGAGCACGTGAGTGGATATATTCGGATGACATTGGTTTTGAGATATTGAATTAGTTATTTTACCTACTTCTGAGAAATAAAACATAAACAAATTTGCGATGTCAAGTGGATTTGATACAACTTTGCTATCGTTTAGTAGGGAAATGTTTTCTTCGCGATTTTCAGGAGACGTGTAATTTTTAACAATATTCCACATGGTTTTGCTCCGGTTGTTCGGTTTTAGTATCTGCCTGTTATTTTATATAACTTTATCTACATAGAATACTTTTCGGAGAATAGTCTTGTATTTACGGAAATAACCATTCGGGTGGTTGATTAAAGACTTTTGAAAGATATTATTGATGATTATTTTGAAAGATATGAACGGCGTTTGTTTTTGGAAGAAATTCTTATTCCTTGGGTGATCCATCAATTGTATTTCCTTGTGTTAATTAGTTTGCGTTTTATTGGAAAGCTACAATTGTAATGTTTTAGGAATGTTGAAATAAATACACTGAATTTGTCGTCGGTGTTTTGGCAATTGTAAACATTTTTCCAGGTGAGGTTAGATGTGAAGCAAGGAGAGAACCGAAGTGATGTTTTCCAGACGGTCTCAGGTGTAAACCGAGCTGGGTAAATTTCTTGGGAACCCGGTGTGATTGCCAATCAAAAATGTGATTTTTGTGTGTCAGGTGATGTTTTAGAAAGATGTTTGCCAGGTTGTGTGCCATTTGTGGAAAGTTGAAGCGTGAACGCAGACTAGAGACTACTATGTTTGTGTGCTGAAAGGCCGTTTTTAGTTTTTGTAAATGTTCAGATGTGTTGAAACGACCACCCAACTTAATTTCGTTCTGCCCATCTACGATGATTGCTGTGTCCCGCTCTGTGAGTTTTTTAGTGTAGGTGTTCAGTTCTCGAAGAAGCCAAACAAGCGATTGACTTGAAGACACCGGAAACTGAGAACTGGTCGGGGAGCAATCCACTCAAAGCGGAGGATATGTGACGACCGTGCGAATCAGCTAATATAAGCACGTTTGATTTCTGCATGGAAGTGTTGGCTTTATCTCTGGGTAGCACTAATTTACGTGGTTTTGGGCGGTGGTGCTTACCAGTATGTGGTTAATGAACAGGTTTGGGTACTGGACGGGATGAAACGAGTAGGTAAGGGAGGAAACTGGGACATGTCATCTAACACACTAAACCTATTCTGATTGAGTTGAGGTGGTGCATGTGTATTTGGTCGAACAGGGTGATAGCAGTTGGAAGGACGGCGAGAATTCCTGACTGCAGTCCACCCGTCGATCGTGTTCTTATTGACCTCTTCCAGAGTACTGATCCGTGTGTCAATATAATGTACCAAGTCATTGTACGCCTTCCGAAGATCAATTTTGAATGCGTTGAGGAATGCGATTGTGTCCATTGTTGTGAGTTGGTTAGGAACTAACGACAAAAGCAAATGAGTACACGAAAACTGACAAATAACACTGAGAGATATTAATATAATAATAAATTTATGACTACGGAAATTGCAAATGAGATATTAAATAAATAAATAAATAAAACCAACAACTAAAATGACAAATAATAATTTAGGACGACAACTTCAGATAAATTAATTCGACAATAACTAAGGCAATATTATGTTAGAGTGTAATGAATATCTACAAAAAATCATGGAAAGAAATGCTACAAAGAATGACGGCGACGAAAATTGAACAGTGCAACAATAGAGTACGTTATTTATAAGTTAATAATGATGTAATAGTATACGCACCAGAAAATTAAATGCACCAAAATAATTCATATTGATGCATAAAAAAGTTAAATTTATTATTCCGTTTGTACTTACGTAAACTTTATCACACCTTTGAATGAAGCACTTAAATGAATACAATATGAAATTATATCCGGTCCGTTAGGCCTGATAACCTTATGAAATGTTTTTAGTGTTTTTTCACTTAAGTCACACAGAACAAAGAATTTTACACTACAATGAAAGTTAGGTTCTAAATACAACTACTGAATCACAAATTTCGAAAAAATAAAATAATTAGAAACATTAAAGTGAAAAACAGAGAGAGCACATTCACGACCGCAGCTAACGCCTGGAGCAGGCTAGCCAACCATCGTTTGGTTGTTGTTGATATTATGTTGAAATTTTACTTGATCTACTGTAAGTGTGGTACTTGAAAACAGATTCTTGGCAATTTTGATGGAGGATGCTTCACCTTCAATAAACGCATTAACATCTTCGATACTATACTTCGTACAGTCGTAGTTTACGGTACGTCACGTTCCGCAACGTGTGAAAATGGTCTGGGGAGATCATTGCACAGAAGGAACCATTTCCTTGGATTTACGCACTTTGATAAAGATTTTTTTTCAATGTTGAAATTAACTTGTCCACATTATGATAAGTTCCACGAATTTCTTCCGCAACTCTATTTAGTGTATGTGCAATGTTACATGTATCATTTTATGGCAGAGAAGCTGCAAACCTTTGCCAGCTTTCATCGTATAGGGTGCTGCTTCAGTGACTAGAAGTAAAGCATTTTCTCTCTTCGCTCCTTCACGTCACAACAGCTTTATTGCTTTAATGCTTTGTTAAAGGTACTAGCAATTGTTAAGTGGTTAGTCCTGTTCAATGCTTCACAGGAAATAAGAAGTTTATCTCCTGCTGGAACTCCCCTTAAAACACCAACAACAATATTCGCCCGTATCTCTCGTCAGCGTCGGTGGTTTCATCCATAGAAACCCAGATCTTATCAGCGAAGAAGGATCGCATTCGATGTAAAACGTCTTCGTAGCTGTAATGTAATAGTCACGTAGTTATTACGAAGTGTTGTTGCATTGGAAATGTGTTGATTAGAGTATTTCGGAAAAAGATTGCTGAAGTGCGGATTATTAAATTTCTCCAGCGATATATCAGCAGATATCATTATTGTACATAAATTCTTATTAAAATCCGAAGTTTTGCTGTCATAGACGGTACGAAATTCTTTGGAACAGCAGCTATCTGATGGAACATTTCGAGCCAAATTCTTTTTGTTCTGCTCTACTGCAGTGTTGTTGAACATTAAATCGCTTTTTAGCTGTATTTTAATTTTATTTCACAGAGCTTACAGAACAGAACAGAACAGTACCATCTGTACTGAAATGTATATATGCAAACTCCCGCAAAGGAATCGCAATTTTTCACTTATCGAATCGCCAGTATTAAGCATGGTGTTTACCAGGGTGTAGGAGGTCGCTGGTGTTCAGAGGCGGATCTTTCAGGGAGGTGGTGGGGTGCTGTAGGCCCCCCACTGGACCTGAACTCTCAACAGATAAAGGCATTCATGGCCACTTTAAACAATTAATAACTTATGTTACTATTTAATATTGTTAATTGTCTACTTTATTTAAAAGATAATATTTATAAAATTTGTTGTAAAATCGTGATTTGCAAACAGAATTGCCCCTAGGTCCTCCCCCTTGACTACGGTCTAGATCCGTCACTGCTGGTGTTTACACAGTGGTCCTCCACCCTGGTGTTTACACAGTGAAATCAGTCCGGAAACTGAGGGATGGTTGTTTCTTTCAATTGCCCCTTCCTCCTAATTCACCGAAACACATATTTCTAAGAAGGATAATTGTAAGTTCACAGACTCATCTTATTTTAGTATAATGTCTCTGATATTCAATGACCAGTTCAGTATTGAATATCTGGTCCAAATACCTATGCAGGGGCACCTCGTGCAGGAATCAGCTCCGTCCCCCACCCCGCCCCCGAGAGATGAAGATGCTTACTGTGCCAATTTTGTTGGGAGCATTCTTTGTTGATTTTATTGCTTTTAAATTAAAATTTTTAATGTATATGATGGTTATTAAGTATGTTTATGACACGATTAAATAAATACTGTTCTCAGACAACAATAAGATGTAAAAAAATCCTTCTATGAGATGACTGCAAGCAGAAATGCGAAACTGAAACAAAAATGATACAAATTCAAAGATGACAAAAATATGAAAATTCACGAGAAAATATGACCATAATATGAAAAATTACGGGAAAATGATCAATGACATTAGAAAAGCCAAAATATGACTTTCTATGACCTGAGAAAATTGCTTAATTTAAGCATCGAACATAAAATCATGCTTAAGTTATATTTTCCATGAAAAAAAAACAAAGAAAAAAATATGTCATATAAATATCCCGGGCCTGTATATAAGTATAAAAAAGATGTTGTACTCATGTTTATAAACGGAATATTGTAATTTCACAGCGATCCCAAAGTTAAATAAAATTTAATACTTTTTTTAAAAAATTTTATGTTCAGTGACTCTGTTGTATTGTTGTTCAAATGGCTAAATATCACAAATTCTTATATGATAATTATTATAACATTTATTTTCTACACTTATGATTAAAGATTAACATATTAACTGTTACAATAGTTTCCCTGTTATTTTAATTACTTTGCTATGACTGTGACTAATTTGTGATATTTATCCAATTCAATCAGATACACACCGACGGTCATTCTGAGGAAAGACTAATCAGCGACTGGGAACGCGGTCGGATGCTCCCTTGTCTGTAGTTAGCGGAGGAAAGTCGAGAATCATACAATCTACGTATGAGAACGTTCGCGTTCGTTTGTATATATATACCCAATACTCGTAGAATTGTGAATGATACGAATTGTTCAATAACGTGAAATTAATCACGAATAAGATAACTAATATTGTTGCAAAACATGTTATGTATTCGACGCATGTACTTTCACGACTTTTCTTATTTGGAACGTTCTGTGCCCGAGACTATTCTTTTGCTATGACCCCCTAAAATATTTGTCTGTATCCGCCCCTGTGTAGAGTAAATCTTGAAATTTTATTCCAAGTCAAAGGGAGAGATAAAAGGGATTTATGATTATAGCGTGACCTCATGTACAAGTATCTAATATTTTAAAAAAGTACTTATTTCATGATATTTTCTCCATAATCAGAAATATTATGATCTAATATATTCAATTTCCTTCCAATAATTGGAATTACCACATTTTCATACAATCAAAAATTTATTCCTTGTTACATAGAGGGAAGATTTTTTCTTTGATAAGGGAGAAAAATAAGGTTATTGTATTAAATAATATGAGAAAGAAATCTTGTTATAGAGTTCAATATTACCAGAAAATATTTGTGAATAAAACATTATTATTGTTTTCTTCTTCTAGTTTTAAATATTGAGGATTACCTCATGTATATAGTCACCTACAGCTGTAATTGTGTACTTATTATTTCTGGAACTGCACTGGGAGTGTGGCACATTAATTTGTTCCAAGAAATAGCATGTTGGTTTCGTAATTACTTTTTCAGAGTTTTATGAGACTTTAAGAGATTTATATTGGTAATTTTTTACCTTTAACATGAATATCTTACTGATATTTATTGTATGTTCAAAATGGAGTTTTGTATAGACATGACTTAACAATAAGAGCATCCTGGAAATTACATTTATCACTTAATTAGCGGTTTATATAATGTTTTGTATTATAAGTAGAGCTGGTTTAGGTTTCATGGAGATATAAATGATTATGGTATTGTCAGTTTCTAGACATCCATGATGAATGTGCTGACAAACAATGTTACATAACAAGAAACATTTGTGTGAACTTGTTTGTCCAGGACAAACCGTGTCTTAGTAGATAAAACTACCAACGTTTTGGCCATCATGCTGTGGCATTCAGGGGAATGTCTTACAGACCTAAGTCACTGTCAACTCTACTCTACTTAGGCAGAGTACAACAGCGACTTAGATCTATACAACTCTGACATTGCCCTAAAGAAGACCACACCATGATGGCCGAAACGTTGGTAGTTTTATCTACTAAGATGCGGTTTGCCCCTGACAAACAAGTTCATACTGACTCTGGCCGCAGAAACCTACACTTATAAGAACCATTTGGTTTAATAATATTATAGCCCTAAATATCTATTTGTCCCTATTGCCCTGAAACAATAAACCCCTTACAATCTAAAAATTAGTACTGAATTTTATTTAGTGATAAGTAAATTATTGAGTGAAATAGACAGCTGGTACTATCTTTACTGTAATTTTGGAAATGAAATTTTCAAATTCAAGTGGGTTCAAAATAAAAAAAGCATTTAAGATGGATGTCCATACTTTCTAAGTTAGCAACACATACAGTAAAAGATGAAAGTGATAACTAGCTTTAAAAGCAAAGCTAAAGCAGAAAGACAAAATAATTAATGAACTGAACAAAAGAGTAAATGATCTAGAAAATAATATGATAAGGAATAATGTCAAAATTGTAGGTCTGACCTCTGAGGAGTCAAACAAAGATTTATGTTTTTTATTGAAGGGGAAGGGAAGGACATGAAAGAAAGAAATATAGGGTATGCTAAATATTTAAAAAAGAATTAACAAAACAGTTAAAAATATGCATTCAATATAAAAGTAAATAAAATAAAGAAAAAGCTATTAACTTATCGACAAAGGAAGGAATATATAAGGGGAAACAAGATATATATAAATAAGCATCTCATACCTGTTACTGCTAATCTGCTGTGGAAAACTAAGCAGATTGCTAAAAGTGAAAATTATGAATTTATTCGTATCCAGAATGGAAAAGTTTTCCACAGAAAAGCGTAAAATATGAAATTCCCAAATAATTAGAAATGAAAAAGATCTAAACTTAGATTAAGTATACAATATTCTTAAGAATTGTATTCCTTTTATTAAAGGATTGAGACAAAATAGAAATGGTAGAAATAGAGAAAGAAAAAACCTATAATTTTAGAGAATTTGAAAGGAATTTAAATAAAAATGTTGATAACCATAATATTCTGCATGTAAACATTAGATCTTTGAAAAGGAATTGGTACGAGTTACAGGATCAACTACTTCCTGACAAAATTAAAAGCAATAGTTCTCACACAGATTAATATTGAAGGTACTCAAGCAGTGAAGGTGTATAATTTGAAAAACTTTCAAATTGTAATAAGAACTGGAAGGAAAAGGGGTAGGATAATGTTTGTTTTCGAGAATGAGTACAAATTTAATATAATATAAAAAATAACTCATAATTGGGAATCTGGTACTGGAAATTTTAAATTCAATACACAATTTTCAATAACAATCTTTGCTATTTATAGACAAGCCTTTAGCACCTCCACAAAATGTGCCTATACCAACTAACATTCCCCAAACTACAAAGATATACAAAGCCAACAAGGTGGCCTGAAAATTAAATAGTGTGTCTCTTCTGGTAGCGAGAAATAAATACATCAGGGAAAATCATATAATAA
This sequence comes from Laupala kohalensis, assembly GCA_002313205.1. NCBI lineage: Eukaryota > Metazoa > Arthropoda > Insecta > Orthoptera > Trigonidiidae > Laupala > Laupala kohalensis. The sequence continues at coordinate 176,153 of NNCF01128931.1, read as the reverse complement.
TACAATAGTAGCATGAAATATGCCATTGCCCAAGAAGGGGCTGATAACAGAAGTGAAGAAGCAACTTTTAAAGTACACAAAGGGCCTCCCAATACTGCAAAAAACAACAACAACAACAACTAAAGAAGGGAGAGGGCTATGAAGAATATAAACCTTGTATAGTAAAATGCGTACATGTCTTGTTTAATTTGGATTGACCACAAATATAAATTTATAGTTTTGCAAATATTAATTTTTATTTGGTCACATGACTCTGGTGACAAAACCCTACTTGAAAATAGAACCCTGCCTGTGTACTACAATAGGATGCAAAATATAATGTCCCCGCAGGGGGCTCAATTTCGACTGAATATGGGTTTGGCGAACCCATAGCCCCGAGCTGGGGACAGGTACTGCGCCACCAGTCCTCAGACACAGTAGGCTTTGGGCATGCTTCAGCGACCACCATTGGCGCGATGGTGGAAAGTTGCGTGTTGCAAAGGGTGGAGATCTTGTCTTCATCGGCCGGGTCGCGAGGAAGGATTAAACCTCTATCAAAAAAACCTCAACCTCAAGGTGTGTTACGCGCCGATGAGGTGAATACTCGCTAGCGGACAACCTCTGGGGCAACTGCCGCACCTCAGTTGAATAAGACTTAGTGGCGTGATGCGGGGGCTCCACGTCACCAGACATTTTTTCTTCTGAACTCGTGGGACAAAATGACAGATGTTTCGTTTTTCCCGCGTTGCGGAGTGGGTGTACCGCAAGGTGAGCATTCCACCCAAACGTCTTCGAAGCGGCCGAGGATTCACAGCCATCCCGCTTCAAAAGATATAACGGAAAAAATACAGAACATTCAACACCAGAATGTTTTTATAACAATGACAAGAAAAGAAGGAACATTAGAAAATCTTTCGCCTTTTTATATTTTTAAGGGGCTTCAGGGTATCTGTAGTATATTGAAAAGTATCAAACGTTTACGGAATGGTTTTATGTTGTTGGAAACCAACTCCAACAAGCAGGATTTAACCCTGTTAAAGTGTAAAAAGCAGGGAGAGTTTCCTCTCAAGTGCGAACTCCATGCTGCATTTAATTGTAGCAAAGGAGTCGTATTTTACAGGGACATCATGGATATGTCAACAGAAGAGCTTGTTGCAGAATGGGAGTCTGACCACGTAGTTGAGGTCAGTCAAGTCATGAGGAAGGTTAATGGTGTTCTTCAGAAGACCAGTTCCTTCATCGTGACCTTTGACTGTCCGAAACTACCCAAAGATATTAAAGCTGGATGGCTTAACCTGCCAGTGCGACCCTTCGTTCCAAATCCTCTGCTCTGCTTCTAGTGCCAGAGGTTTGGTCATACCACAACATCTTATAAGAGTCGTGATACATGCGGGAAGGAGGCACACTAACCCGGCGTATCATGCCCGGGGTCCTGCTAAGTGCATTAATTGTACAGGCAGCCACCCGATATGGAGCAGGGAGTGTGTCACCTTTCTGGAAGAAAAAAAATTACAGAAGACCAAGACTACCGAGAAGATCCCGTACGGTGAAGCGTGGAAGAAATACAGGGCTTTACACCCTGTATTTTCTACCAGTTACTCCACCGCAGCCAAGACTCCTGTAATAAAGAAGATCATATCGGTCCAGGCCGATTTCACTGACGTGTCTATGACAACGTCGTGCACATGTCAGTGCAAATGCTGCAAGAAAAATGTCCAAGTTCATGCCGTAGAACCAAAAACTCCCTCCACACCCCATCCATAAAATTCACAGAAAAAGACCAGCAATGTGCCACGTACCTGAGCAAGTACTAAACAGATGGAGACAAAGTAGGGTTCCAAGGCTAAACCCCTGAATCTTGTTGACTTTATAAAAGAAAGCTCAACAACATCGAAGAAGTCTCAGAGACGAGAAAAGAACGTCTCTGTTCTTCCTTCCTCCGAGTCGGATTGTGAATTGTCCGACGGTGACGCGGAAACGCACATTTAGGAGCACGATCCAGGAGGTTCAAAATAGAAATAGTTTACATACTTCAGTGGAACCTTATTGGCTATAGAACTCAACGTGAAGGGTTACAGCTCTTAGTGCGTCGTAATACGATCTGTATTTGCCTGTAATAGACACCTTTTTCCAAAACACACACTCTCTCTGCGGGGATACAACAGCTTCAGATATGACGATTCCACGGGAGATCGAGAAAGAGGTGGAGTTGCCGTGTTTGTTAGAAACACAATCCTCTGCTCACCTGTTCCCCTACAAACTCAAATTCAGGCTACAGCAGTCACAATACACAGCACACCAACTATGACCGTGTGTTCAATCCATTTTCCTCCGACACGAGATTTCTCGGAGACTTCCCTCAGCGATTTAATTCACCAGCTCCCTCACCACTCCTCGGAGATTTCAACGCCCACAGTGTACTATGGGGCTCGTCGAGCGATTGCCCCATGGGCCGACTATTGAATTGTCTCTTTGAGCGAGAAGACTTATGTCTAATGAACATCGGGGTGGTGACGCACTATGCATTTGTCACGAAGCCATGGACTGCTATAGACCTGTCAATTTGCTCTCCTGAAGTTGCTGATATCTTCCAATGGAAGGTAGAAGATGATCTGGATGGTAGCGACCATCATCCTGTCTGGTTGTGCTTGCTGGAACGTGCGACTGTTCCTGAATGCAAGCCACAGAAATGGATTCTCAGAAAGTTTAATTGGATCCTGTACCGTTCTCTGGCTGTCTTCAGAGAAACGGGTAGTGTCCAAGAGAGGGTCGACCATCTGAACCAGGTGATTCATCACGCCGCTGAAGAATTCGTTCCGAAAACATCTATGTTTCCACGAAGACCTCATGTCCCCTGGTGGAACGACGCATGTCGGTCCACCATTTGGACGAATTGCGGAAATTTAAGGGTAGTCGATCTACGGAAAACCTCGCCGCATATCGGATTGCTAGAGCAAAAACGCGCAGAACCTTCAAAGAATCCAGATCCACGTCTTGGAAAGAGTTTCTAAGTACCATTAAGAGAAAAACATCGTCCACTAAAGTACGGAAGTGAATCCGAAAGATATCTGGAAGGTATTCTCGAGTCCCAATATCTGGACTCAATTATCAGGGTCAAGTGTTTACCAACAACAGAGAAATGGCAACAGTGATGGCGGAATACTTTGCTGACCTAACATATACAGCAAACTGCGATCCTGATTTCGCGAGAAAAAGGGAAATAGCAGAGAGCACATCTTTTGACTTTCGTTCCACCAACTGTGAACCCTAAAACTCTTCCTTCTCTATATGGGAACTTGAGTCAGTCCTAGCGACAGTCCACGACACTCCTCCTGGCCCTGATTCAATTCATTACGAAATGCTCACACAACTCAGTCTCAAATCGAAAGAATACCTTCTGGATATCTTTAATCTTTCATGGTCCGAGGGAGTATTCCCTAATTTCTGGAAGGAAGCAACGCTTATCCCTTTACTAAAACCAAGAAAGGACAAAATGGCTATCAGTAGTTATCGAAGTATTGCCTTGACGAGTTGCGTCGGTAAAACTCTGGAGAGAATTATCAACCGACGTCTCGTCTGGTATCTTGAACGGTATGACTTGCTGAGTCGATCTCAGTGTGGTTTCAGAAAGTTCCATTCCACCCTGGACAACTTACTTCTCCTGGAATCAGCAATTCAAGATGCTTTCGTCCGAAGACAACATCTCATCGGAATATTCTTTGACATCGAGAAGGCTTACGATACTACTTGGCGTCATGGCATTTTACAACAACTCTATGCCTGGGGATTTAGAGGACGTCTTCCTCTGATGCTCATGTCCTTTTTGGATCAACGTTCCTTCCGCTATAGAATTGGAAGAGACACCTCGGATCTCCTTCAAGAGAACGGTGTTCCTCAGGGCTCAGTCTTGAGTGTGACCTTATTTGCAGTGGCCATAAACAGCATAACGTCCATTAAGAATCCTGTTTTACACTCTCTTTTTCTCGATGACTTTGCTATCTTTTGTTCATCACAGAGTGTCACAGGTGCGGAGCGACAAATCCAACTAGTCCTCAATAGATTATACCACTGGTCGAAAACGACTGGTTTCCGTTTCTCTGCTGAGAAAACACACTGTGTTCTTTTCAGTAGGAGACCAAACCTTCTGGTAGAACCTCACCTCGCCCTGGGGAACAGTGTTCTAAATTTCTATTCTTTGGTAAAATTCTTAGGTCTAATCTTTGATCAGAGACTGAATTGGATTGAACATCTGACAGACCTAAGAGCAATAACATTAAAGTCTCTGAATTTATTGAAGTGTCTGAGTAGCAGGGAATGGGGCGCTGATTGCACCAGTTTTATCGAGCATAATTTTAAAATACCATAATCGATAACCATAATTTTAACTACTTCAAAAACCATTCAGACTGCAAAGGTTGCAGAGGTGTTCAAAGAGGTCTCTGTGAAGTAATAAAATACCAATAAAAAATTTATGTATTATAATTTTCAATCTTTTGAAATGTCACAAGAGAATTTAAAAGTAATTGCAAACAATTAACATTTCTTTTGAAAAGTGTGAATTATGATTCAGATTGAACACAATATCATAATAAAAAAGTTAAAGCAGTATTTCCGAACAATCAACACGTTTCAGACAAGCAAGATTTGTAAATTATGTGGGAAAGAAAAAATAGAAATAGGGAATAAATGTAAGAAAATAATGGATGGTGTTATAACAAAAGTTAAAGATGAAAGGTAAATATTAAATGAAAAAAAATGTGTGTAAAAATTACAATTAATTATCATAGGAAGAAGGTTAACAAGAATGATAAAAGTAGCTCAATACTTTATCATTGCATTAATAAATATCAGAAAATGAAATGGGAGAGTATTGAGATTATGGATAAAGAAAAAATTTGAAAAAAAATGATATCAAAGATCTTTATAGAAACAACTCAAACTTCTATATATTTGCAAATGACATTATCAAATCTTACTGTGATGTGACCTTCATTTCATGCAGTTTATTTTTTTTGTCATTTTATTATGAATTAAAGTAGTTAATTTCTTTTTCATGTGATATCATTTCAGGATTATTTACAGCATCTACAAATATGAGGTTTCAACAAGAATAATCAAGATTATTCGAAGTATTTTGGTTATGCTTCTGATACTAACACAAAGGTAAAACTGAAACTTCTGATACTAACACAAGCTTGCCGTTGGAGAGACATAGGCCTAAGCAACAGGAAAGAGAAACATAATTCAACTTTGTACTCAGATAACTTCATCCAACATTCTTTAGTATTTTGACGAACATATTGTACTACCATTGTTATAATACTTTAAAAAATATAGATTCGGATTTATAAAAAAAATTGTGGTTAATATTAGACAAGTCGTGACAACACATGCGTTGAATACATAAAATGTTTTGCAACAATATTACTTATCTGATTCGTCATTAATTTCACGCTATTGAACGATATCAAACAATTCCTATCATTCACAATTGTACGAGTATTGGGTATTATAAGATTTGATTAATTTAGTAATTAAACAACAGGAATCAGCCTTGTTCGGGCATTTCAGATACGGAGAACGGGCGACGGAGCAGGGGAGGAGGGTCTCCTCACTCCACAAAATTTAAAAGGCCACCGTTGAGGAGTGCGGGCGTGGAAAATAACGCGCAGTTCGCCGACAAAAGAGACACCCACATCTGGTAAGGGTGCAGTAACCCACGCCACAACAAGCTAGGACCTGTCGGAAAAAGGTTTTATTAGTGTATAGAAATCGCAGGCAAGTGGGGGTGTCGCTAGAAACCCCAAACGGTCGTACGAGTAGGGGGGGTTAAAGAGACGCGCCGGCACGAAATGAGCAAGGTGCGTCTTGTTTAAAAAACCGTCTCAAAACAGCGGTTGAAGATCGTTCGAATATACACCCAAGGATTGGCGGATCGTGTAACGAAATATACTCAAAATCTCCAATCGGAACTGAGGCATCGGAAGGGGGAATAGTTAGGTTATTGGAAGCAGCGATCACGTGAAATTCAAAATTTGAGGTCTTTGGAAGTGGAAGAAGAAATGTTGGGAGGGAGAAAACCCACTTAAGGAATGGAAAATGACCTTTTGGGGGACTTGATAGATTTTTCGCGCAGCTTCTACTTCGAAGATTTTCGCGCAGCTCACTACTTCGAAGATTTTTCGCGTAGCTCACTACTTCGAGATGTTTCGAGGCAATAGAGATTTTTTCTCAAACGAGACTTGTTGATTTTTCGTGAGCAGAGCCACTACTCAGTTCTATTTTCAAAGTTTTCTGATTAGTTTATAATATCAGATGAGATTTCTGAGTTTGCTATTTTCCGGAACTAAGTCTTTAGTTTTGGCTAGCATTTTCGGCGGCAGATTCTAAATCCGAGACGTGACGTAATTCGTACGGAGAACATGTTCACTCGATAGGCTCTTCCGAAAGCCAGCAATTGAAACCAGGCAATGATGGTTCGGGTCCGCGCTACGCCTGAGGGCACCCAAGCCGCGTAGCTTGAGGGAGGAAGTCACCACCGGTCGAGCCTTCGTAAGGGACGTCACCAACCAAGAGTCGCTCTGAGAACGGAGCCAGGCCGGCTTCCCGTGGGGTCAACGCACCCTCCACTCACCATTGCAGTGTAGATTGGTCATCTGGATGAGGTATTTTCACGATTGTTGGTGGTATCCAACACATATCGTCATGCGCTATTGCGAGAAGACGAGTGCGAATCTTATTGTTAAGAGGGGCCCAGAACTTTGGACTTTATGATTCGTGAAGAGGTGCCAATTAGCAAGAAAGAACACCGCCTAATTATATCTTTTAAATTCATCATAAATGTAATAGCATTTTCAAGAAGCGAGAGTTATGGTCAATTCAGTGTTTATTTTATTTGTTGAAAGAGAAATTATCATAATGATTGTTCAAGATGTCAAATTTGTTTAAACGTCATATTTGTTGTAGAGAAGCCGAACTCGGCGGTAATATCAGTGTGTTTCATGTTTACGTTGGCGAGAAGTAATGTGTGTTTTCTTTTGGGGGATAGCATGGGGGTCTTTTTATTGTATATGATTTATGTTCATTAAAGCTAATGAGTTAATTTGTCTTGAATTGTTTTCCTGTATGTGGAACACCAGTATGGTTATTTACCTTAGATAAACAATACGAACCCAATTACGCGTGGACCCCTGAGAAAGACCTAGTCGAGGCGCATTAATTTTCAAATGAACTTAGGTCAATTCATTTTATTATTAAAAACTAAAATTTCCGTTCTGCCACAGTATATATACAAAGGAACGCGAACGTTTTCATACGCATAAGCACAATACTATATGATTCTCGACTATCCTCCGCCAACTAGAGACAAAAGAGTATCGGACCGCGTTCCCAGTCGCTGATGCAGCCTTTCCTCAGAATGACCACATCGACTTTTATTTTTCGCCTATGTAAATGCGCTGCGGTGCCAGTCCGCCGCATGAACGAGTCCGTCTCCGTCTTAAAATTGAATATTACCCTTCCAAAGAACAATTAGTCGGTATCCTCACTAGGACTTTGACTCGTCCAGCGTTTCATCACCTAAAGTAACGAACTATGTATTTTTCATCTCATGTGTGACATAATTGTACTCAATTGTTCCAGGAGATAACTGTTGGTTGCATGTACTGATTAATAATTTCATTTTGTTGTTAGAAATCAAATTTCAGGTAGTGTATTTTTGTTTATGAATGCTACTTTATTTCCTTAATTGTTATATTATTGTTTATCAAAGTGTCTCTGTTAAGGAGGTGTGTTGGTAATAATTTGTAATATCGACAGTTGTCATTCTGTGTGACTTTCATAATAAAACTACACTCAGTTGCCTATTGTAAAAAGAACATTTGTGTGTTGGTTATTTGTAAGAACAGGATTCATCTATACCGTGGTCTTACAAATACCAGGGTGGACTGGAACGCTTGGAAACACCGGTCTCGTAGGCCTGCTGGTCAAAGGAGAAGTATCTTAGCTAACGCGTTCATTCACTAAAAATTAGCAATACGGTTACTTTTAATGAAAAATAGTTAATTCTTACCCAAGAGGAGGAAAGGGATACAATAAAAGCAAGTTGGAAAGCATCTAAACTATGTTTATTTATATTACGAAAATTTTAAATACTTGTATTTTGAGACAAGTGCCTGAAAATGTACAAACCAGAGCAAAAATACCTTAGGAGAGTTTGTCAACAACTCGACATAGTTGGCATCAGTTTTTTTAAACCAACTCTGATTGAATCGTCAAAGGTCGTGGCAAAAAAAATTACATACATGGCAAGTAAATTCTCTAACTGCGACCATCTTTCCAATTTTTTCGCGAAATCATACAAGTCAATTGTGATATAATTAACTTTTGGTTCTCCACATACATTTACACTAATAAATTATGATCAATTTTAAGACTTTGGAATATTTTCAAAATTTAAAACAAAAACAAACAAATTTTTCTTTAATACATAATAATAATAAATTTATTGTCAAAAAGCAGTACATACTGCGTATGACTACGTCGAGGACAATAAACTAATTTTCTCTCCAGAATCAAGCAAGGTACCATACCATCAATTCCGATCAAGGGCCCTAAGGCAGAGGCGGATTAAAAAATTTCATCTAACTCCTAGATATTATACAATGTTAGCTACGAGTTATAATACTAGTAGAATATCAACAATTTTGTAATTTAAAACAAAAAAATTAATTCAAGTGTTCGAATTATTATCGAACTATAGATGATTCTAAATATAATGTTTATAAATCACAAGAATTGAAATAACAGTTAATTCACGATTGATTGTTGCAATAGACGCGCAACGCTGAGAGAGAGCTGGGTTAGTAGGGCATGATGACGCGCACGCGCAACGTTATATAAGATGAAGGTTGAGAGCCGAAGGATATAGCCCGTAGGATAGATAGATAGAGAGCTTGAGAGAGGACAGAGGACGAAGGCGCCCCGCTAGTAGAAGTTGCATTCGTGTTACGCTCCAGGATGCCCCGTCCCTCCCTCGACTCCTCTCTGACTTCACTCGAACCTGGGAACCTACGAATCGACCGCTAGCCACGATGACAGCACCGGCTCCGGACCTCGGACGCCACACCTGCGTGCCGCACGCAGACCACAGCTGCCTCTCTGCTCCGCGTAACTGCCCTAGTACTGTGTGAGTATTAAAAACGACTTATGCATACTCCGAGTTTCTTTAGGAACAGGAGTATGCATAATTTATTTAGATTACCCCCAACCCCTTTCCCCTCTAACCATTCTCCTCCCCCAACTCCACTCCCTTCCCCCTTGTCACTGCTTGCTCGCAACTCTCACCCGGCCAACCTGAGACGTTGCCAGCGAGCAGAAACGACAATCTGAAAAAAATACGCCTCTACCCGAAGAAAAATCGGAGGAAAAACCCGGGCCAGGATGGGGCAACAGAATGAATGTACCCAACCGTGCCAAAGTTGAGTACACATAAAACTACATTAATATGAATCATAAGACACATCATAAGATACATACTTTCCATTTATCATTAACACCTTTGCACAGATCACCAAGAGAACTAATTTTATCCCCTAGCCAAATATTTTGTTTTTCCAGTCTCAGAGCTTGTTTCTACTTTCTCACTTCAGGCACAGGCACTTCAGTACGCTCCGATGGAGGTTTATTAAATCTTTCTGGCAGTCCCGAAAAGATTCTCTGTACAGCACTCAGCTTTGAGTTAATACATAATTCTAGATTCGTTTGGCCTCCTCAGCAGTAGGAATATATGCACTTCTCAAATCAGTAGATTCGAAATGTTTAACACAGACGACTGCATACTGGGGAGGGTGAAATCCTTTCTTGGGATGGCTTTCAGCAATAATGCTAACTGTCCAGGATTCCTTGAAAGACTGCAAAGTAGTCAGTTTGTGTGAAAGTACTCTCATAGTTGTTGTAGCACCCTGGCACACAACATTTAGGAGCCATATATATAACACATTTAGTTGCAAATTAACACACATCCTAATTAGATCTAATAACAATAACAAGTTTTCAGTTTTATAATCTAAACATACATTAATATAAATAATAAATATCAATTTAAATTTGGTAATCAAATACTAAAAAATACATTTAACTATAGTACATCTAAAAATAGAACTCCGCCACATGTCCAAATTCAAATGTTTAGGGAGTTAAATCACAAAGGATGAAAGAAGCAAGCAAGAAACAAAAAGTAGACTGACCCAAGTTAAAATTGCATTAAATAAAAAGAAAAAATTATTAACATCAAACTGTGTAAGTCTTGAAAGAAAGAAAAACCTAATAAAACATTTGTATGGAGTATCGCTCTCTATGGAAGTGAGCCATGGACAATTGGGAAAGAAGAAACATGGAGAATACAGTTTTTTGAATCACAGTGCTCAGGAGGATGGTAAAAATTAGCTGAAGTGAAAGGGTAACAAATGAAGAGGTTCTTAAGAAAGGGGGCGGGAAGAGAAGTCTGATGAAGCAAATTAAAAAGAAGGGCACAATTTATAGGACATATACTTCGACATGAAGGAATAGTTAAAAGGGTGTTAGAGGGACAGACCACGGGAAGAAACTGTAGAGGAAGGTCTCCTCTGGAATACATAAAACAGAAACTACTGACATGGGATGTGCGGAGCTGAAGAGAAAATAACAGAGGCGCGAAGAATAGAGAGCTGCTGCCAACCAGCCTAACGGCTGCTAATCTAAGGAAAGAATAACTGGATAATTTTACAAACTTGTGAAAATTTTCTTGTTGCTCACAAACTTGTGAAACGGGTACAAGTTTCCATCGATATTCGTACGTCAGAGTTGTAGCCTAGCGGCAGAGCGGCAGGCCGAATGGCCTTGATCAATCTCATTGTCAGATCTTCCCGCTGAGGTCGGTATTTTATGGTAATATTTCTGTCATATATGATCAATTCATAGATCAGTGACAGTTATCACTGACGGCGATATAAGGCAAAGAAATTAAAAGATGTCTTACCGCAAGAATCAGTTCTTGCACCAATGCTGTTCAATTTGTACATTGCAGACCTGCCACCCACTAACTCACACAAATTTGCTTATGCCGATGATCTGGCTATTGCTATTCAACATGCATCCTTTAAGAAATCGGAGAAATCCCCAAGTAAAAAGAAGACAGAATGCTCAGCTTCCATTTATTTAATAGAATGTCTGATTGCAAACTTAAGATCTATTTCAACCATTCCCTTTTGAACTACAGTAAGACACCAACATATGTAGGTATAATCCTGGACCGTACCCTAACTTATAGAGCTCACCTGGAAAATACATTTGCTAAAGTTCGCACCAGAAAGAATATATTTCTGAAGCTGTGCGCCTGAATGTGGGGGGAGGGACTACTTCGGTACTTCGTTCCTCAGATCTGGGACTTGTGTATAGCGCAGCGGAATATGGAACTGCAGTATGGTTGAAAAGTCGTCACGTCACCTGGTTGGTGACCAATTAAATAAAACTATGCACACTATAACTGGATGCATTAGATCAACTCCGACCTACTGGTTTCTTACCCTGAGCCACATTCCTCCCCCACATTCTAAGAAGATAAAGAGCCCTACTGGATGAATTTGGGATGATTTTCCGTAATATCAATCTCCCTATATATAACTACATCCCAGCAGCCTCGCTCAATAGACTGAAATCACGTAAACCAACTATCCAAACAGTTGTTTGCCTAAATGAGAGCAACTTCTAAATCTAAATGGAATGGGAGAGACACTAAACTACCAACGAGAACTACTACTACTAACAATCCAGAACTTTCTTAATACCAGCCAAAAGCCCTCGGGCTTTGATATGCCTCGCCATATATGGAAGACGGCTAACCGCATACGCAATGGTCATGGAAGATGCGTTGTCTCCCTCCTTAAGTGGGACATGGTGTCGTCGCCTGATTGTGAGTATGGTGGCCCCCAGACTGTACGTCACATGGTGGAGAGCTGCGAGCGGACAACTTATTTGGACTTCTTACATCTGATACCGACTGCAGTCGAATAGCTTGCGAAATTAAACTTATCTCTGTAATTGTTTTAAAGAACAATTTGGTTGTTTTTAATCTTATTAGTGTTTCGTTTCTATATTTTAGACTCCATTATTCGTAATGTAAGCCATGGTATCTGCCATAAGATAAATAAAGGATAAATAAATAACATTCTAAAGAACCTCATTTACTTCACAATGTGTAATGTAGAGCTTCGTTGACGCAATGCTCCAATTTAACTTCTCCATCTTCGCCTCCAACGACATCTTTCTTCACAATATAACTGCAATATGATCAAAGATATGTCATCAAAGATTAATGAGAGATCAAAGAATTGAGGGACCAAAAATCCCTTACTTGAACGATCCACTGATTTGACTGAAGGTTTGTTCCAGCAGGAATCCCGTATAGTTCCGAACTGTTTCCGCCCATGCGCAGAAGCAAAGTCCCAGTTCGGCGCCGTTCCAGCTGCGACAATTCGGACTTTTTGTCCCAGTTCCAAACCGTTCGCTGTTCCAGCAGGCGCTAGCGAGGAATTCCAAGCAGTTTCAAACCGTACTCGAATTCTGTAGGAATTAATTTCGAATTTGTGATTGCGGTCGGTCACCCACGTGGTTCGTTGGCGGTGGGGGAAAAGGAATCGATTACCACTAGACTGTTTGGCGGTTCAACCATAGAAATATACTATCTACTGGAACTCTGACTCTGTGTTGGGTCTGCGAGCCCGGCACAGTCCCACCACCACAGTCGAGGGCTCTCCATATAACTCAAAGTAGGTGGCGCCGTTTTCATTGAAGTTTTTACACTTATACATAATAGTTTTTTGTTTTACTACAGTGGAGTTATTTTAGTGGGACAAGGGACTATTAAAGTTACAACAATTTATCAAAACCCATGCATTTGAGTGTTAAAACCTTATGCAAAATGTTATAAAAGATGTCATATTTTATGAGTGCATGGTTTAATTTAGATTAATTCTATAATATTTAAAAAACGTAACATTGATAGAATTTATTAATAAATTTAAGTTTATATACAATAAGTATTTGACAGTATAACTCTGAGTACAACTCTGAGTACAACTCTGATTACAACAATCTTAACCTAGATATTTTGAAATAAAACAAGCTTGTTAAGCTTCTGGCGCATACCAAGCTTAGATTTATTTAACTGAAAGATAATTTTTTTGATAAAAAATTGAAGGATGATAAAACATTAAGAAAATTATAAAGAAATTAAAAATATAACAATCTGAAGTTATTATTATTTCACGCAAACGCGCAAGATGTTCATTAGTTGTAATGTGTTACGTTAAATATAATAAATCGAAAGTTAAAAATGATAAAAATCATTTAAAATGCAACTATCAATTGGATATTATTAACTATATTATGCGACGTTATTGGACTGTTCACTAAATTTATTGCAATAATTCTTCAGCTCACAAAATAAAAAGACGGAAGATTTAGAAATGAATGTAAATAGTAGACTACAATTACCAATTAGATTCGACACTTTTACTGTGTCGTGAGGAGGGGGGAAGATGTGTGGGGCACTAGCTAAGTGACCTTCCTCAGACGTGGGTGGTAGGGCGTGGCCCTTGGCCGTGGAGCTATTCCCTATTCCGGTTGGTTTGGAAGGATGAGAGGGAGCAAAGTAATAGGGATAGTCCAATTGAAACACAGCAGATTATTGTGACGAATTACACTTACGTCAGTACTCCGGAGCGACGTTCCAGAGCTCTAGATCGGACGGGGTCCCGTACTAGCAACTCGCAACACACTCCCATAGTGTAGGTCGTAGTCTTACGCGCCAATCGAGAGGGGTTAGTGGCTAGGACCGTTGAGGTCGAGCTAGCGACTGGAAGGAGGCGATTGCTGGGACCGTAAGAGGTCGAGCCAACAATCGAGGGAAGGTAGTTGCTGGGACCGTGGAGGTCGAGCCAGCAATTGGGAAGGAGACAACGTTAACCGACATCGAGCGCGCGAGTGACAGTCGTTCTGTCCCGACGCTACGAGCGGCACTGTAGTGCTGAGTTGCTAGTTTGGGCATGGCGCGTCACTCCTTGGCGACGCGGGTGCCGCTACTTGTATCCACGCGACAACTGTAAGTACAGTACTGTATATATTTTTAGAGAAATTTTTTTATGGATTCGTTCTAAGTAATCTTATCGGAACTCTTTCAATTTTTCTCCGTCGTTTAGATTGTAATGTCTGAAGTTGAGGTGGAAAATCAAATATAGTTGGGATGGCACTTTTTAAATTTTTTAAATGATTCCTCCTTCGTGAAAAGTGCTTTTTCAAAATGAGCACTGCAGATTCTTGAATATTTGGAAAGGTTGAAACTTTCCTTTTCGTCGCTATTATCCATTTTTTAGGGTCAAGATCTTGAGGAAACCCCAAAATAAACCTGAATATTAATTACTATATTTACAGCTTTCAGAATAAAGAAACCTAATTTCTATGTAAAGGACAAACTTTTCAATAAATCGCTGTGCTGTTACATACGTTTGATAAACCTTTAATTTATATAACACAATCTACTCAAATACAACAATGTAATCAGGGTTTAGGAACTTAAATAGTTGCCTAACATACACTAAAATTTGTATTATTGTGCTGCAAATCTTTGATTTTAAAAGATAGTGAAGGTTCAACAGTGGAGACCAATGCTCTTGCATACTACTTACCTATGAAATGATAAACCACAATTCTTCACGGGAGAGATACTGCATTCGTAGGTTACACACGTGTTGACCATTTCAATTAACGATTATACTTGATATCTCCTTTCTTTCTCTTTATCAAGACAGCTTCACTGTGCACAATATTAATTTCTGTGAATGACACACGTGTCTATTGGTGCGGCGAGAGACGCGATGTATTAGCAACTTTGAGCAATACACCCGATTAGAGTGCGGGGTGACTTGGTAGCTGGCTCGAGTTCGTCCGCTGATTCCTGTAATATAAATTAATAAACTAATTTACTTGACCTGAAACAATTACATTGCTACTTGTTTCCTGAAAGCATTTGCAATTTCTAAAAGGAGGAAATCGTGAGTTTTCGTGTAAGTGATGTAAAAGAGGACATTAAAAAATTGTTTAAACATATTAAATAGGGCACGAACAAGAGGTCCAAGTTGGTTAAATTACATACGAGTGTGCTGAGGACATAGTAATTAGTGCTGTGAGAGATGTGCTCTGTGCTATCAGGTTCAAGTTGTCGAATGACATTCTGCTGTACGACGTTCTGCTGTTTCGTTATCAATTTATCCTCGCGAGATTGCGCTGCTGTCATTCAAAGTTCCTGCGACATCTCATACTAAATTTGAACTATGGTTCCCCCAGGGGATTTACATCTAGTAAGTACGTGTTTGGAAAACACGGGGCCCCGAGCTGAGTCTGGCATTACTTCCACTTACTTGTGCAAGGCTCCTTCCTTTCTCTTTCCTGACCTTCCTTGGTCACCTCTTGTTCTTTTCGATCCTGACGCCATTTGGGCTAGGGTATCTTTCATTTTCCTCTTTCTTCTTCTTCTTCTTCTTTTAAATTTTTTTAATGTTTTAAGTAAAGACTTGAGATATGCTGNGGAGGGTTTTTAGTGGGTATGGCTGAGTCATTCGGCGAGTCCCACACGCGGGGAGAGTCATGTTGGCTCTCCCTAGTGCGTAACTGCATTTTCCCTACATGTACAAGTTTTAAGGGCTCTAATGACCTCGATGTTGACGAGCCCTAAAGCCCCACAAAAAAACAAAAAAACTGAACTATGGTGTGCTAAAGGCGACCCAGCAACAAACAATCCGGTTCGGAAACGTTCTGAATTCCGTGCTTGCGCAGCGAGGAAGTCCTGGCATAGTTCCGTTCGAAATTTGCTGCTGTATGAAACGATAGATTGCTAATTTCAAACGATATATCGCTTTATGTATAGGTTCGTGTCTCTCGTTCGATAGTCGAATGTTAGGTTTGTGTGATTAATTTTAGCAGACTTCGATGAACTTCAAAACTACAAAGATTTTATTGAACATTCTGTAAGAAAGTGATAGTACAATTTTACTTACGTAATTGCAATGACTAAGTTTATCCGCCCAAAAATCATTTATTCTAACCTAATAAATTTATTATGCTCTATGTGCGACGTTCTAATTACTCCGTTATACTTTTTTAGGGTAACGCTGTCAGGTGATTTTGTTGTGTTTTACGAGCTCTCTATATTTCATCTTTTTTGTATCATTCTGCTAACTCCATCCGTTTTACTAAAATATCTTCTAATTTATTATACTCTTCGTCCCATCCACCAATTTTTTGATTCTTGTGGAGTGTTCAAAGGTTAGATGTGCTGTGAAGTTAGCGGGACGTATTTAAAGAAAGTAAATATGATTGATATTATATTCTATGAGTGTAGGTATTTATTTATTCCCCATTGACAAGACTATGGATGAATGTTATTGAATTTTTTGTATTGACTTTTCTCGAATGATAGTTTTTTGCCTATATTGAGGGGTTGAAGTATAGAAAACTATTTTAAAACTATTGAGAACTATTTCAAATGGTGTTGAGGAAAAATACTTACGCGATAATTAATTGCCTCTTCTCCTATCAATCATTTGTAATGCTGACGTGATAGCTTGACTTCACAATGTAACAGAATTTTAGATGCTACGTAACCTAAACTTGCCTTGTATAAAAATGTATACATTGTGTGGTTTCATGACCTCTTATCTCAGAGATATCGAGTTGAAAAAATATTGAAAAGAAAATTTATTTATTTATTTATGGCTGTACCTTTATATATCTTATATAGCGTGTTATAATAATAATAATTTTTTACACCTTTCATTTCAATGTCAGCTCATTTATTTTTTATTTTTCAGTATACTCAATTATAAACTAATGAAATCTGAATATTTGAGTTATTACAAGTTTACATGAATTGTTTGATCTCGTTATAGTCAGCATAGCTTAAATCATTTAAGTAGAAATAAGAATACAAATTGTAATGAACTTGTTTGTAAATTTTTCAGAAAATGAAATAAAAATTGTCATGAACGCGTAGTACTTACTTGTAGTTAGGAGTTTGATCACTTGTAATTTTGCCCAAACATTTTTTTTTTTTTTACAAATTTTATGCATGTTTCATGTTATTTATTATAACATCCATCCATGAAAATTTGAAGAACTCAAATGGTACGATTTTTTTTTTACAGCTCTGTGATGTTTCTTAAATATATACATTTGAATATTTTTTAACTTTATATTCACAAGTTGATTTACTATTTGAACCTATGTTTTTGAATTCAGCATTGAGGTAAGTTTTAATTTATTAATATATTAATGAAGAGAGGTAGTCTGTATTTTTTAATATCATTGTGTTCTTTTAATTAATATAACATTATCATATCTGTTATAGACAAATGCAAAAACGAATTCTTGTGGCATTAGATTTTGATCATACGATAGTGGATGACAACACTGATATTGTGGCTCGTGAATTAGTTCCAAGCGCAAAAATTCCTCCTGATGTAAACAATTTATACAAATCTGATGGGTGGACTTCATACATGGGGAAGATATTTGAACTTCTTCATCAAAATGGTGTTACCCGTGAGAAAATACACTTGGCCATTTGTAGTATTCCGGTGACACCTGGTGTTGATGCTTTACTTAAGTTTCTCCATTCAAAGCAATGTGAGGCTATTATAATATCAGATTCAAACTCTGTATTTATATCAGATTGGTTGCGCAGTTCTCTTCTTGATATAACAGTGAAATCAGTTTTCACAAATCCTGCACATTATGATGATAATGACTGTTTAAGAATTCAGATGTATCATGTTCAAAATTGGTGTCAGTTGAGTACTAAGAATTTATGTAAAGGGCATATACTAGAAGGCTATATTGATAAAAGAAGACAAGAAGGTACAACGTTTGATCATATTTGTTACATCGGAGATGGCAAGAATGACTTATGTCCAATATTAAGGTTATCAGAAAATGATTTAGCATTCCCACGTGAAGATTATGCTTTGGAAAAAATTATTAGGAAGCATCCTGTTAAAGCCGCCATACATCCCTGGAATACTGGGGAAACCATTATTGATGTTATATCTAAGTATGTGTGATGTATTTGTAAATGATGTTTATACTTTATGATTTTACTGAAAAATGAATTATTCTGAACACTGTTAGACTTTTTTCCAAACTTTACAACTTTATAGTTTTATATACGTTTTTCCTCTCTAGATATTAATAAGTATCATTTTGTAATTATTAATATAATAATCAATATAAGGGAGAGTACGATAGGGGCATACCTAGGAGGGGATATGGGTGATGAATCCCCCCCACCCCCACTCACACACACACACAAGCACACACACACTGAAATTAAGAGACATTTGTTCTTTTTGTATTTCTTTTAAATTTTGTATGTGCATAACACACACAAAAATATGTATAGGAACACATATCCATGTAGAATATATAAACACATAATATACTCACATATATCATAATATGTATGTGAAAATATCCCCCACCCCCAAAATAAAATCCTGGATATGCTCCTGGTGTAGATGGATCAAAGAAGATCATTTGAGATAATTTTGAATTACTTAACAAAAATTTAATTTTAATGTAATTAAGTATTTAATTTCTTTATTTACTTTTCATGGGCAATGATTAAGATATACCACATGACTAGAATTATGATTGAATAATCTTGAAACATAATATAGTTGGTTGGAGTTGATGATAAATTTGTCTTACGTCATGACTTTAGACATACTATCATGACCTTAGATTAATTTTTGTTTTATAAATAGTTGTAATTTGATGATTTATGATACCATTTTCTTTTTTATTCAAAATGGAAATTGCTCAGTTATTAAGTCATCATAAAATTCAAATTTTATTCACATATGCATGCACTTCATTACAAATGAATAATAATAATTCATAGATTTAATAAAATAATTTTGTATATGATCTATACTAGTTGTGAAATAAGGTGGTGATAAAAAATTACATCATGCAAGCTGGGGGTAGGAAGTTTATGATATAGTTACAGTAGTGGAGGGAGGTGTTAGAAATGGTGTTATGTAACATCATTTAAGTTTTGTAGTGCGCTTTTAATCTTAGTTTGTCACTGTAGTCTATATACTCAAACACTCTCTGAAAGCACGGAGCAATGAGGAAAGAATAATTAAATCAGTGTGCCAAAATTTCTCCGTACATATTTTTTTAGGGGGATGGTTAGATGTATTGTAATAGATGTGTTATGGATAGGAGGGGACCTGTTAAAAAATTGTGATTTTGACTCGTCATAATTTACGGATGGCCCCTAAGGAGATTATGTGATTATATAATATATCTGAAAGAGAGAGTACTAACCTTTCATGAATGTTGCAGACAGACTTCATATAATTTTAAATGTAAAATTTGCGGGTGTTCAGGCTCTATTGGCTCTAAATGTAGAATGGATTGTTTGAGTGGAAATATATATTATAATAATCATTTGATACCTTGCCTACATGCAATTTGCATAATTTTGCAACAAACTTTGCATATTCCCAGATACTTCCAAGACCTGAACCCTCCCTACCCATAATTAAATAGTAGGGTTGAAGAAACATAATTTTACACTGAAAAAAAGATTGGTTGACTCATCTGGATGCATTGAACAGTTCATTGAATTCATTGTAAGATTTGCTCAACTTTCACTCTGGTTGTATGAACACTTTCACTGTTGCTGACATCACATTGATTGAAAAGAAAATCTGGTTGCCATGAACAGAGAAGATTATTGGTTGGACCAAAGAATATTTATCTTTCACCAATCCCTATGGTTAAAAGAAACATTGTTCTATGTATAACACAAATATTCATGGGCTTGGATTTTGTTCAGTATGATAAATGTTGTTTTTAACAAAAATTATTTACTATTGATAATTACATTGTTTATTAAATTATAAAATTGAATTTACAATAATTATTAACATTATATTTATAAAACATTATAATATATACAATATTAAAATAGTAACCTATGAGGAGTCTCTGCAAACCTATTAATAACTTAGAATTTCAATTTTTCATCTTTCGCTAAAACTAGTTCCTTATGTGTACTTAATAAACACAACGATCACCCTTATTGTTGATCTTAACCATGTTTTATATTGTCTTCAAGTACAAAATGATATTTCGGAGGTGCATGTTGTACAAGGTAGAGTTAATAAAATAATTAAAGCCTGCCTTATGGTGGGACAAATTTCATTGGCTTCTTTTATAGTTTCAATAAGCTCTAGATCTTTCAATTTTTGGCAGTCCAACTCTTCTGCCAAGAATATACCATAATTCGCCTTCAGTTTCAGACCCTTCTGGTTCATAATATTTAATGAAACATTTTGACTTTTGTTATAAATCGTCGAATGTTACATTGACACGTAAGCAGGGTGCAGATAAGAAATAGAAAATGCCGGAACATTGTCCTCGGAAAATATATTGCTTTAACATAAACGAATCTAAATACGGAAGGAGAATACTTCTTTTCCACTATTCAGAAGTAGAATTAAACGGACTGTTCGTTCGATAAGTTTGACGTGAGACAACTCGAGGTGGTGCAAGTTCTACATTTATTTCTTCTGCAATAGTATGAGCTGATAGAAGATGATTTTCAATTACGGTGTCAGTCGGTGATCGATGTTTGTTTTTTTCACGACGTCGAGAATTTTTTGGACATGGTTTGAGCATTGAAGAAGATTCATAGTAGTTGATTGCAGAACAATAACTACGGGTTCCAATAAAGCTGAGTGCCTTAGGGCCCTTGATCGGAATTGATGGGATGGTCCCTTGCTTGCTTCCGGAGAGTAAATTAGTTTTTTTTCCCTCCACGTGGTCATACGCAGTTTGTACTGTTTTTTGACAATAAATTTATTATTATTATTATCTTACTATCACACACAGAAATAATAAAAACAGGTCTCGTCGCTGCACAGTACAACAGCGCTGTTTTCCGAATAAGAGTATTTCCTTCTTTTTGTAAATTACCTAGACCCTCAATGAACTTAATATAATGAGTTTTACATATCGAAATACTTTTGTGTTTTTGCGTTCACGTCTCACAAGGCTGGTACATTTGGTATGTATTTCCTCCTTATACTGGAACCACGGGAAAAAATTATAACATTTTTAATAGTTTTATGAAATTCGCTAAAACTATTGACTACTAAGTTGCTGAGGTTCACGCAATGAATAAACAGAGCTTTAGTGAAATCTTACCGGATTATTTTTGTACATGTTTTCCAGCAATAGTAGAACAACCATAATATCCCTGAAGTACTAATTTTTCAGGATCTAACTGAGCATTTACCATGAATTTCTTAATTTTATTTGCTATTGTTTGTGCATCTAATTCTTCAAACCCAAAAAATTCTTCCCGAATAATCATTCTTTTTTATACATCGAAAAACCTGACCCCGATAGAAACCTGTTCTATCCCTGAAATGTCACCGGTTTCGTCTGCCAGTATGGCATAAGCACACGATTTTCTTACATCTTTCAGAATTGTTTCTTGAATTATATTGCCGCATAAATTAATTATTTCGTTTTGTATCTGTGGATACAAATAAGTGGCATTGTTTTTCTTATATGATTGTTCAATCCAACATCACTTTCAATTTTCATTTGTATCAGGCTTTTGGTGTTTTCCTCGAAATGGTAAATCATGTGCTCCACAAAAAATTACCGTAGAGACAATTGAATTTAAAAACTACCAGTTATCCGATATGAGTTTTTGACGCGTAGATTCTAATTTAATATCCACCGGCGTTCCTTCCATAAATGATTTGGCGGCATTTACTGCTATCCAATGCCAACCGCTGTCTGCATACTATTTACACTGTTCATGCATATGTTTATATCGTATGACCAGTTTCACAGTATATGCTCCTTGGACACCTTGTACAACAGTCGGAGCAAATAACACGCAATATAATTTGACTGTGGCATGTAAAATGGCTATGAAACCCGTCCTAGAACACCACAGTGGACTCCTTTCATACTGGAAACGGGGCCGTGATCATAGACGGGGCCCCGACAGTCTTTGATTGCCAAGTTTATTTCTTGTCTATTGCACTACTTTGTGTCTTAACATACCATAGAATCACACATTTGTCCGGAGCGCAATCTAATATTTAAAAAAATTACAGACTTAATCTCAGGTATAATTTTTTCTTTCACTTTCTCTGACGTAAGTTGTATTAACTCATTCTGAATGTGTACTCCAAGTAATGATCACGTATTTCTGACGATTGAAATCTCCTAGCGTCTTTTTGGTGGATATGGTCAAAATTTGCCATCATTTCTACTAATCCCCAAAAGTTACCATTGTTAGGATCATAAAATTTGCTACTTAATACCCTAGAAGCAATATGCTGATTTAAGTATATTTATTACCTGAATGATACGTTTCAAAACTTGGCAATTTCTTTTGATAAGAGAAGTTCACTTTCTATCAATATTTTAATGCTTTCAGCACACCCCATTGATTGCTCATGACTTTGTAGCATTGATTGCTCATGACTAGTGTTGAGATGATGCCAATTACAAAATCCTTCAAAGGCTAATTTTCCCTCGGATAAGTTTCCAAACAACTCTCATCGAAAACTGTACAGCATCCCTGCTTTTACTTTATTCCAACCACCGTCGTGAAAGTGTTTCTCCATTTGGCAAAGTACGAAGCAGTATAATAATAATAATAAATTTATTGTGAAAAAAACCAGTACAAACTACGTATGACCACGTGGAGGACAATAAACTAATTTACTCTCCGGAAGCAAGCAAGGGACCATCCCAACAATTCCGATCAAGGACCCTAAGGCAGAGGCGGATTCAAAAATTTCAGCAAAAATTCCTAGATAAGATGAAAAGTTAGCTACGAGTTTTAGTTCTAATAGAATGTCAATATGTTAGTAAATTAACGCAAAAAAATTAGATGTACAAATTATTATCGAACTATAGATTATTCTGAGTATAGTGTTTAAAAAACATAAGAATTAAAATAACATCAAATTCACGATTTATTGTTACAATAAACATGCCCCTAGACAAAGCCTAGAGAACCTGTATAATAAATCCGCCTCTACCCAAAGGAAAAACGG